>PVIA01015315.1:0-23381 GCA_004024845.1 Tonatia bakeri
TGGATAGAACAGCCTGCTCATAAAATGTTACATTGAAACAATACGCTGCTGGAGTCAGTTTGCTACTATTTGGTTTGAAAATTTCACATCTGTGTTGGTGAATAAGACTGGAGTATAATTTTTTTTTCTTTTTCAAACTCTCCTTGTCTGGTTTTGATATCAGTGTTATATTAGCTTCATAAAATGAATTGTGGAGTGTTCTCTCCTTTTCTGTTCCTTGGAAATATTCTTTGAAAAGATATTCTGTTCCTTGAAAGTGTTTAAAATGCACCTGCAAGATTGTCTGGCCCGCGTGTTTGTTTTCAGAGCGATTCCTATGTCTGATGAAATCTCCTCTGTGGTGATAAGATTATACAGGGTTTCCTTCTCTGCCAGTCAGTTTTGCCTACTTACCTTTTCCCTAGGGATTCATACATTTTAATCTTCATTTGCAAATTTGTTAACATTAAACTTCAACTTAATTTAAAGTTACATCTGTTAACAGTATGCATTTATGATCGTTCTCAGCCTTGGTGGCAGTGTTACATGCCCCTGCATTCCTCGTATTGCTTGCTGGACGTTCTATCTCTTTCTTTTTGACCCGTCTCACTGCTGGTTCGTCAGCGTCGTCAGACTTTTCAAAGAACCGATACTCAGTGTTGTTGGTCCTTTTAGTTGTGGCTTTGTTTTGCACCACGTGGGTGTTTTTCTTCTCTTCTCTTCAGTGCCTTTTCAATGCCCTTGAAGTATCGCTTCTGGATCCTGTAAGTTTTGGTCTCTAGTGTCATTGTTATGATGGAGTTCTGTGTATTTTTAAATTTCCATTTTGGTTTCTCCTTTCCCCATGAGTGATTTATACATTTATTGTAAATCCCCAGTGTGTTTTAAAGATTATCTTTCTGTCACTGATGCCTACCTTAATTGCATTGTACTTAGAGAGTATCTTCTACACGGCATTCTTTGAAATTTGTCCAGACTTATTCTTTAACACAGGGCATGGCAATTTAAAAATAGATGTTCTGTGTATTTTTGAGGTACACACTTTGTAATTACTGGAAGCAGGTTTCTAAATATGTGTTTCAATCAAGCTTGTTAATAAATTATTCAGATCTGCATTTTTTTTTTTTACTTTTTTATTTGCTTGAACAATCAATCATTGTAATGGTGGATTTGTCAGTTTCTCCCTGTAGTTCTATCACTTTTTGATCTATATAATAGGAGGTTCTTTTATTAAATGTATGCAAGTTTAGTGTTATTCTGTCACACTGGTTAATCAAACTTTGTAGCAGCCTGCCATTCCCTATCTTTGTACTTAATGCAATATATTAAAATTGCCTAATTGTGTGTCTATGTCTCCCACAGACTGTACGTGTTCAAAGTTCAGGCAACATATCTGTCTTGTTCATGCAGCACAGGGTTCAATGAACAATTGTCAAGTGAATGGTTACATGAACAAATTGAACTCAACCCCTCTTTTATGTCAGATGATTAATACTGAGTTATATGTACCAGGATCTCTTGTTTTAGGTCAAGTTCTAAATCCACGTCAGAGTGCCAGGTTGGCAATGCACCAGACACTAGATCTCACATACACCTATTTTGGGTTGGCCGTCCTTCTCATTCTACGAAGGGGTACTCTGCTGAAGGGTCCTGCTGGTTACAGAACTCTGATGGTGACTGTTTCCACTTGGGTGATAATCATTCTTCTCACCCTTTTTGCATTTGGAGATTTCTACTTGCAGCAAACGGGGAGTCAGCAGGTTCTTTCCTTCCCTTGAGCTAAGGTCAGAGTGCTGATGAAGAAAGAGCGACAGTGACCCTGTCAAATGGCCATTGGAAGGTCCCCTTCCCATCTGTGTCTGGAGGACCTGAGATTAGGTTGGGAGCTCCTATAGCCTATAAAAGAATCAAAAAGACTTTGGTCTTAAAAGAATAAAGCCTTAAAGTTGTTTCTGTTGTCAAGAGAATTGACTCAATGAGGATTCCTCTCTCAGGTCCAGTTGTAGGTTTAAGGAAGTGGGCAACTATTTTAAATCAATCAAATAAAACTTTTATTGAGCAGCTACTCTGTATCAGGCCTGAGGCTAAGCATGATGGTTGCCAAGAGGCATAAGACTTTTTAAGCAACTCTAGAAAAAAGTTCTGTTTGTGTGGCATAACTCGTCTATAGTCTTTCTCTCTTTTGTTCTCAACAATAGTTCCAGGAGTTAATTTTTATTGTTTCCATTTTGCAGATTAGCAATCTGAGGCTTGGCCAGGACTCTTACCCAGTGAGGGCTTCATTCTAATCTCATCATTAGATAATTAAAACATCTAACATTTGCTAAAGTCCTACTATGTTGCAGGAATTATTCTGTTTCAATACATTATAGCCCTTAATTTCAAAAATGAGTGACTGTGGGTCCCACTTAATGCCTATTTTGCAGATAGAAAAATTCATGCATAGAGAGATTAAGAAAACTGTACAAGGCTAACAGGTACCAGAGATGGGATTTGAATGCATAGAGTCAGGTCCTGGTGCTTCTACTTTTCCCTCCACATAAGCCAACACAATGTGACACAATAACCTTGGACTCGGAAACCCGAGGCTCCATTTCGAGTCCCAAATCAGCCTCTGATCTCTGGCTACTCAACGCGTGGGGGCCAGGGACCGGAAGACTTAGTTAACATCACCCAGGAGCTGTGAGAAATGCAGAATGTAGACTCGATCCCAGACCACCAGGATCAGCATCTTCATTTTATGTAAACCTCCAGATGATTTTCTTGCTCATCGCATGACATTGAAATGTGATCTTTAATGGTTTGGCCCCCCAAAAGACCCCACAAGATCTCTGTTGGCCTCAGTTTCCCCAGCTGGAGAATGAAGAGGACATCTGTGTCTGCCTCTTCTCAGTGCCGCTGGGCAGATCAAAAGGCGGGAGGTATGTGGAAAGGCGTTGTAAATTGCACAGTGTTCTACAAAGGTCAAAGCCAAACAGTGAACCAGAGCATTAAAGCTTTAGAGAAAATTCGACAAACAGATAATGCCTTTTATCTCCAGGGCCTGGCTGGGCAGGAGCTCCAGTGCTGTGTGTTATGCAAAATAACCAGACGGAAGAAATGCCCCTTGCAAGCTGTTCCTGGAAATTTCTTGCTTTATCAAGGAATTTGGTGTCTCCAGTTCACTGCCTAGTGAAAATAGCTGGTCCTTAATCAGGCCCAGATGTTGACACAGTCACTCACCTTCCCCATTGCATGGATGCGTTTCATACTGAATTTCACCTAAGGAATTTTAGACTTTAAAGATAATAATCAAAAACACTGCTAGCTTCCCTTTGGGATTCTTGATGATTTGGGAGATCAAAGCCGTCCCCACACCACAATGAATGCAGACAGAAAGTTAGGGTTCTCTTCCTACTAATGTAAAGATGAATGCAGTGTAACAATGGCCATCTTAGCACGTTTGCCCCCAGGTCTGCTCCAAGCTGGTTCTATTTTCACATATTTTTATAATCCCAGCCCCCCCACTGCCCTCCTTCCCTGCATGCTGTCGGTGAACGTGGTCGGTGTGCTAACAGCATTAGCTTCTGTTTCAAATACAATTAAATGGATGCCCTTGCTAGTTAATTCTTGGCATACCTCACAAATACTTTCTTCACGTCTGGGAAAAGTCTGAGATGTTTAAATTCCAAACAATGAATGATTCCCAGGGGCATCTCACATGGAGTTTTGTGGAATGGAAACCTGGCCCAAAGGAAAGGCACCCTCCATGGTGGCCCCTAGTTCTATCTGGAGGCGGCCTGATTTGACTTTCTGCGAGGGGCTGAGAAATAACATAACTCTTGACTTGCGAGAGAGCCGCGCGCTCTAGCAGACACACACCCACAGACCAGGCTGTTTTCATTACGCACTCGCTGGAATGCGCAGGCTCTGCGGCGGGTCCCCGGGGACCGCACTGACCCCAATGCAGGAATGGCAGCAATTTGACGGCTGGAGCCCCCACCGCCGTCTTCAATATGCACGGAGCTTTCCCCCCTGTCTCTAATAAACTATGGAGGGAAATGGTCTCAAAATGGTTTCAACGAGCCAGACAACGAGGACCCTACCTCCTTGAGACTTTTCTTCCCCAGGCAAGGCTCTCTTGTGGGCATGGCCCTTTGCCCTGAGAGTGAGGCGTGAAAATGGGAAGCTTACCTGCTAAGTGAGCCTGGCTTTCATCCTGCCTGTGGCGCTTCTTCGTACCACGAGGCTGGACAGTGGCTCAGTCTTTCAGAGACTCTGGTTTCTTATTGTAAGAGTGCACGGCCACGTTTTCATGGGCTCTCACGCAGGCTGCGCGGGCCCCTGGCTGAGGCTACCGATCATTTTTGGATTTCTCTAAAGAGAGGCTGTTTTCTTCCACGCAGGAAGTGACTGCTGTCAAGCTTTATCGTGTTTTTAAAATATTCAAGATGAAAAAAAATAAAGAGTTGGTCTGTTTAAGGAGCAGTTTAGATCACGCTGAGGGCCCGGGTCTACAGCAGATGCTGCTCTCAGTGGGAACCTCAGACCTGCTGAATTCATTTCAACAAATACGTGTTGACCTCCTGCTCCAGGGCGAGCGCTGAGCTGGGTGCTTCCTTCACACTGTCGAAGGGGACAGGGCCGGTCCCCACGGTCAGTCCAGAGGCTGGAGGCAAGTCAGGGGAAGTAAACAAGTGAACCGATTATTAGAAAACAGTTCGATAAACGCCACCATGGGGGAAGCATAGGCGCTAGGGACACCTGCCGAGACCTGAAAGGTAGAAGAGCTCCCGGATGTAATGGCATTTAAGATGCGACCATGATGATAAATGAGACAGACTTGGGGACACGTGTTCAAAAACCTGGAAGTGAGACCGTGCGGGACTTACTCTGGGAGGTCAGTGAAGTGCCAGGAGGAGGAGCAGGGCTTGAGAGAGAGGAGACGGTGGCAGCGGAGGAGGTGGAGGAGAGGGCAGGCCCAGCTGCAGAGCGCTGTATAAACCAGTTTAGGGAGTTTGGATAAACTTAAGGGCAATAGGGAGCCACTGAAGGGTATAATGTAACAGGGTAACCTGATCAGGTTTGTATTCTAAGTAGACGGTACCTCCTGTGAGCTCAGCTGGTAGGCACATTCTTCTGTGCGCCCCTGAGGATTCCCTGCCCCCCACCCCCACCCCCACCCTGCCCCGAGCTCTGAATCCCGCTCTCAGCTCTCATCTCGCTGGTGGCAGCTGCCTCTTCCCTGATCAGTCCGCCTCCTAAGGGCAGGGACTGGTCCTGTAAGCTGCCTGGAGGTAGCGCCGGAGAGCAAGGAGGCATGGCCTCCTTCCTGGACAGGACTTGGCTCTGGCTCCGCAGTCAGCAAAGCCTCTCGGAGAAGCAGCGGCCCCTCCTTCTGATAAGCTAAATAGAATTAAAGGCTTTTGATGATGAAAGTGCAAGAAGCCCCGTGCCAAGTTCCGAAATGCTGAGCAGAGCCAGCAGAATCACAGAAAGTAGAATCGGATAGCAGCGGGAGCGGCTGTCGCGATTCTCTCCCAGGTCATTCATGTCCTGAGCCTCCCCAGCAGGCACCCCCTGATCTCACCGCGGGGCCACCTAGTTATTCCTCCAGGCCTCCTCTTGCACCTCCATGCCTTTGCTCTTCCTGTCTTTGCCCCCGGGAACATCACCTTGACCAACTGGTACTTGTGTTTGGAGACTCGGTTCAAATGCCCGTGGATTCATTCACGTTCCATGTCTGATGAGCCGTCGGCATCTCCCGCAGGGCCTCTCTGCCTGCCTCACCTGAGCTTGTCTCAATGCCTTGTGTCCCGGCCCCTCTGCTCGTACAGGCAGCGGGGAAGGTTACAGGCAGAGCCCCGTGGGCTTGTTCTGTCTTTTTAACAGGAACCTAAACAACAAAACAAAGAAACAAGCAAAATACAGTCAAAGACACTGCATTAGAGGACAGGCAGAAAGTGACCAGAGGAGAGAGAAGAGGGAATTTCAGGGGAAAAGGGGAAGGGTTTACAGGAACAAAGTTAAAAGACACATGGATAAAAACTAGGGGGACCGTGGTAATGGGAGGGAAGAGGGGAGGGTGGTGGGTGGGCTTGATTGGGAGTAAAGGGGAGAAAACTGTACTTGAACAATCATTAAAATAAGAAAAAAGGAGAAAAAACCCCAAAAAACCCAGAAGCCCCTAGCCAGCCTGCATATGCAAAAGTTGAAGTGCTTAGGGTTGCTTCTCAAGCTTGTGTGAGACATACACAGTCACCCATCCCTGCATCTGGGGCATTCGTGGTCGTCTTCGACTGCCTCTCTGCTCAGACAGTGCCCCTTTTCCGGGAGCCTGGCTGCTGGGGAAGGCTCGGGGCAGGGGGAGTATGCGGAGGGTGAGGCCGTGTGAGGGGGAAATGGGGCCTGGTTGAAGGATGAGCGGGACTTCAACTTCTTTCCATTCCAAGGGATTTAGATGCTTAGCTGCCTTTCACACTAATCCCTGGAAATCCTAACACTTGTGGAATGAGGAATTTCTCACTTAGGAGAGAGGGCTGGAACTTGATTATTACCCTTGTGGGTGATGTGCAGAGGCACATGTTAGATGATACATCAGCAGATAAGAAAGTGAGTCCAGAGGTGGGAGGCTCGGTGCTCTGAGTTCCGCTTGTTTAGAATTCTTTCTCTGAGATATGATATGATCTCCAGGTTCTATTTATCGCCGTCAGCTCAAGGTGGGGGGAAAGTGCTTGTGTTCTCCATGCTGACTGAATTTCACCCCTCTGTCCTTTTCCCTTGGTCTGCCTTGCTTAGGGCATGTCTGCAGAGAGGTTAGTGGCTTGGGCTTGGGTGATAAGACAGTGGTGTTTGCTATGGGTATCAAGACCATGCTGATTGCTTTACCTGCACCACGTCCTTTGCTCATCATAACAGGTACTATTATCCTCTCCAAGCACACACAGGAAAGTAAAATACAGGGAGGTTAACAAGAACAACAACAAAAAAGCCCCACAAAAAACAAAAAGCAAAGAAAACCCCTGTGTAATGTTACACGGCTTAGATGTAGTATGGCTGAGATTTGAACCACTAGTTCCTGTGGCTTCCTCTCCAAATAGAAATACAGGCTGGTGTAGTATAAGAGTCAGAGCCTTGAGTTTGATGGTGGCTCTGTCACAGACAGCTGTGAGACCCCTGCTAAGGATGTCACTTTTCTATGACTCAGATTCCTCCTCTTTAAGGGGACACTGTTGGTCCAGATACTCTCTAAGATAACTTCCAACTGTGAGAAGTGGTGCTTCCAGAATGATGTCTGCAATCAAGAGCTGGAGAAAATTATTATCTTTTCTTTATGGACCTGACTTCATAGAAGAGGGCATTGACTTTGTGACTAGAACCCCAGTTGCCTTTAAGAAGCTAATGTTCAGCATGGAGCTTTATGGGCATTCTAGCTTTTGGACCAGCTTCTCATCTTAGCTCCACCCTGAGTTTTGGCAAATCACTTTAGCTCTGAGAGTCAGCTTTCCAGTCTGCAGGATGGGGATAATAAACTCTTTCCTTTGGAGGATCCATGAATGCCTCAGCCATCCTGGTGGAACAAGGCATTGTGTCCTCCTTAGGGGTGAGGTCATGACTTATTTATTTCTGCCAGGCTTGGTGTTGGGTTGAATTCATTTCAAGAGGGGGAAAAAGGCAAGCCTGGCTTTCTCTGAACAAGCAATGCACATTTCTCCTTTGTTGGAGGTGGTAAGTGCATTTCCCAGCCCCAAGTTTCTCCATCGGCCAGGGTTTTGCCCTGAAGACAGCACCTCAGTTCAGAGGACTGTGTCATCCCAGATCAGGCTCAAGGGAAGGGACATGGAGCCTACAGTATCCCTGGTTTTGATCACGGAAGGATGATTGGGATGGGATGGTTTTTCCTCTTTGGCTTTACGTCAACTGGTCACCTGTTCCTCCTTCCACACACACATGCTCATTGGCTTAGTTTTCTTCTCTGGATTCCCCATCCTGAGATGTCCTCGAGGGAGACAGCCAGCTCTGGAGTCAGACACACCCTAGTTGCATCCTGCCTGTTGCTGACTTTCTTTCTGAGCCTCAGTCTCCTCAGCCATCAAAGGGGATCATGATAGAACCTGCCTTCTAAGGCTGTTATGAAGATTAAATGAAGCCCAGTACAAGGCAAGGGCTCAATAAGTGGTAACTGTTTTCACTTTTGTCTCGGCTCTACTCTGCCTGTCACTGGGGATTCATGGTCACTAAGTAGACAGAGTGATGAGGAGAAAAGAAATCAAAGCTGTGTATTTCTTTTAAGCTGTGCCAGCCATTCGGACCTATAGCTGAATTTGAAGCTAAAGTCAGAAATTTGAGCTCTGTAAATGCATCCATGACTTTTAACTAGAACCACTGGTGTGTCAGACATGGAATGGACTTAGTGATCATACACTGTCTCTTCCTTTTGGAGTTTGCGGGAGGGAGTGACAGAGCATCCCTCCTTGCCCACCAAAATCTGTGGTTTAAATAAGATTAATTTGATGGTTTGTTTACTTATTTATTTTCATACAAACATCAGCAGCTCAGGGCTGAAATAGTAGCTTCGTGATTATCAGTGAAACTAGGCTTCTCATCCTCAATACAAGACTTCCACTTTGTGGTCCAAGATGGCTGCTCCAGCTCCAGCTCTCACAACTACAGTCCAGCCCTGGGGGGAAAGAGGAAAAGGAAGAAGAATGGTACACACATACCACTTAGTATACGTCATAGAAGTTATGCAAACCATATCATACATATATGAGGATTTACTATGTACATAGGATTTATATACATAAGGGCCACACAAGTCATATTCAATAACATCCCATTGGTGAAAATTTGTGATATGTCCATAGCTAGTTACAAGGGAGCTTGGGCAGTATACTATTTATTCTGGTGGCTATATACCCAGCCAGTATTTGGGGGATTCTGTTGTGGAGTAACAAAGGGAAAATGCATCTCAGGGGGCAACCAGCAGGCTCTGTCATACTAAGGTAACATATCTGTTTCCCTGTAAAGTTCAAATACAGATGCATTGGCCCCTAAACCTGTGCTCTCTCCATAGCATCACAAATTCAGATTACATTTTTCTTAGGTTCTTAATAAAATCTCTTGAAAAATTCTACTCACAAGGGATAGCCATTGGCAAGTTCCAGACTCAGAGATGTTGGCTTGAGTACAGACAGGGAGTGGGCGAGCGTGAAGTGGGAAGGGTGTGGGGAAAGCCAGGCTTTCCATCTGATTTGGTCTCTCACATGGAGGAAGCCCTTGTCTGCCTGTGGAGCAGGGCAGAGGCCTCACACTGCCCACCACTGAGGCAACGAGGAGGAACGAGAGTGCACAGTGGGGAGAGGTGAGGACGAGAACTTCTGGGAAAATAAGATGCTTGTAAAAATTCCATCTAATCTATAAATGCAAAATGATTTGCTTCTAAGATAGGTAAGTGGCTCAAACTATAGCCAGAGCTGTCAGAGCAGTGCTGGCCACCTACATCAGCAGCTCGAAAACACTGGGGAAAGCCACAGAAACAGGACCTGGGCCCAGGATGAATAAAGGGCAGAAATGTGGAGCCTTCCGTAAGTTTCAGTCTCTGAGACTTGGTAAGGACATGTGTGTGAGACAAGGTGTGTGTGTGTGTGTGTGTGTGTGTGTGTGACAGAGAGAGAGAGAGAGAAGGGGGCAGACTGGTGTGTGAGACAACAGAGAGACATAGGGAAAGAAAGCAGGTATAAAAATGGAAATATGAGAGAGGAAAGAAGAACGGGCATTTGAGAGAGGACAAAAAAAGAAAGATGGATAAAAAGAAAGGGGGAAGAAAGGAAAGGAGAATGGAGAGAAGAAGGGAGGGAGAGAAAGTGGGAAACGAGGAAGAGAAAGCAGGATGAAGAAAAGGAAAGAGCAAAGGGAGGGAGAGAGAGAGAGAGTTGTGTTTCACCTGCATGTGCTCATCGGAAGCGGAGAGTTGAGTGACACAAGGTCTTGCGAGCCTCTGCTAAAACTTAGTATAAAAACCCAGGCCCCGCAAATACACCAGATCAAATGATAACACCCTGAGGTGCCAGAAAGAAGTGAGGACTCACTGCAGTTTCTCCTCCCTTTCTGTGCTCCTGAGTATGGTCCTGACACTACATCATCCTCATCTGCACCCCGGTGGGGTCCCGTGGCCTCCTGGGAAACTGGAATTGTTTCACCAATGGCATTGGCCGTGGCTTTAGCCAAGAAGACCAGGGGCTTCAGTAAGCCATGTGTTTTCAGTGTGCTGGCTGCCTGAGAACACATCTGTCAAGCTTAACATCAGAGAACAAAAGCTTGGGTTTGACATAAAGAGGACAGCAAAAGAGCAGCCCTGACCTGACTGCCATGTGGCATTCCTAAAAATGCAGAGATTCAGCCTGGAAGATATGCTCCATACTTGAAAGAAGTCTTTTATCCAGGCAAGAGGGGATAAACACATCTGTATGACATTGATTCCCCACCCCGTCCCCTCCCCCTTTCTTTCTGGGCTTTGGAGCCAGGCTGAAGGAAGGAACAATGAAAACATTTGAAACATCTGACACAGAGTTGGGGTTGTGGGTAGGCAGCATTTGGGGAAAAATGAAAGGTGAAATGCCAAATTTAGTTTGGCTCTTCTTTCTCTCTGGCGCCATTTTTCTTTCTTATTTCGACCTGTATTTTCCTTTTAGTACTGGTGGTGGGGGGGAGCGTAGATCATGTAACACTCCTACTTAGCACATACATAGCTTGCCTTGTCTTGAAAGGAAAACATACACTGACAACGGAAACCTCACAACCTCCCGAGTGGGAGACAACCTTAGGATTCTGGCTTCTAGGATATTTATTTTGGTTACTGTTTAATGTACTGAACACCAACCAGGATCCCTTGACTCACAATTGAAATGGGATCAGAAACCAAAGGCATGACGTCTCTGCTGGAAACACAGAGGCTGTAGCTGTATAAGAGCAAACAATTATATTTAAGAAATAAGTCATTCATACAGGGACGGGGCCAAGTCTATACATGCGATGGGAAAAAAGGTTTTGATGTGTTATATTCTAGAATGGGTATGGTGTTTTTACTGAGGGCCCCCGCACAGCCCACTAGTGCAGCTGGGGTTCTGCTCTGGTCTACCAGATGTCTCAGGAAAAGGGAGGTATAGCAGACCTGATGAGATAAATTACGAAGTTTCTTACTTAAGACTCATGAGACCTGACACAACTCATGTATGATACGTTGAAGCAGACCTTGGTTCAAACCCAGGTGTTTAGTAGCTGAATGGTTTTTGGAAATTCAACCAACCTTTCTGAGTTCATATCCTTAGTTTCCAAATTTCACATAGGATGTCGTGAGACATAAATGAAAATGTAATTCATAGGTTAAAAAAGGCTGCTATAATAGGAACTTAGTAAGTGCTAAGTAACCTGTATTTTATTTTCTGCTAGTGTGTCCTCAATGAGATTGCAAGTTTCTGGAGTGTGTGTTAGACTAATTTGGGGGATTTTTATAATATTTAACCATGGTGCTTTGTAAACTTATATTGAAAATTTCTTACTAATTGTGCCTTGGTTGATTATAATAAACACTTTCCCCCTTTAAGATCAACTTTAAGGTGTCTTTTTTGGGAAGTTGTCCTTGAGACCTTAAAGTCTTCTTTTAATAACAGTTTCACTGAAATATAATTCAAATACCACAAAGTTTACCCTTTTGTAGTGTGCATTTCCATATTCATTATTATATTGATGGAGTTGTGCATCTGTCACCACTATCTAATTCCAGAATATTTCACCTGCCCCAGTAGAAGTCCTGTACCCACAGCACTCACTCTCCAAACCCTCTCCTCAGTCTGGTAGGTCCAGGCAACCACTACTTTATTTTATGTCTATATAGATTTGTCTACTCTGGAAATTTTATATAAATGGAATTATATAATATGTGGTCTTTTGTGACTGATTTCTTTCACTTACTATGATGTTTTCAAGGTTGTAGCATATACCACTATTTCATTCCCTGTTATGGATGAATAATAGTCCATTGTATGGACGTACTACATTTTGATTATTTATTCATTCATCAACTGATAAACATTTGGGTTGTTTCCACTTTTTGGCTACTAGGAATAATTCTTCTAAGAACATTCATGTACAAGTTTTTATGTAGATATGATTTCAATTCTTTTGGACATAGACCTAGATGTGTAATTGCTAAGCCATGTGATAATTCAATATTTAACTTTTTGAGGAACCGCCAAACTGTTTTCCAAAGTGGCTGCACTATTTTATATTCCCACTATGAGAGTTCCAATTTCTCCACATCTTTGCCAATATTTGCTATTGTCTGTCTTTTTTATTATATCTATCTTATTGGGTGTGAAGTGGGATCTCATTGTGGTTTTGTTTGCATTTCCCTAATGATTTTTGAGCATCTTTTAACCTGCTTATTGGCCCCTTGTGATTTTAAAAATATATTCAGTATTTTTCAGATTTATAACTTGCATTTTTTTTCTCCCATTGCATCTCATGGTTTTGTTTTTCTTACTTGCAGTATACTACTTTAAAGCAGAAAAGATTTTCATTTTGTTGCTTGTACTTTTTGTGTTATATTTAAGAAACCATTGCCTCAATCCAAGGCCATGAAGATTTACTCATATGTGTTCTTCTAAGAGTTTTATAGTTTCACAGATAGTTTTAGAAATGATATTTAGGTATATGATTCATTTTGAGTTAATTTATGTATATGATATGAGGCAGGGACTTAATTTCATCATTTGACACATGGATATCTAGTTATCCCAGTACAAGTTTTTGAAGATTCTTGTTTTCTAAATTTTATTTTTGGACTGTTCATTGCAAATTTATAATAGTGCAATTGATTTCTGCATACTGATCTTGTATCATGTAACCTGGCTGAACTCATTTATTAGTTCTAATTTTAAAGTGTATTCTTTGGGATGTCTTATATGCAATATTATATAATTTTGATAATATAATTTTTTATTTTGTCACTTGTATTTTTGGTGTTGTATTTAAGAAACCATTGCCTAGTCCAAGGTCATGAAGATTTACTCATATGTTTTTGTCTAAGAGTTTTATAGTTTAACAAATAGTTTAGCTCTTACATTTAGGTCTATGATTCATTTTGAGTTAATTTATGTGTATAATATGAAGAAGAGATATAATTTCATAATTTCACACATAAGCATACAGTTATTTCAGGGCCTGTGTGGTGCTGGAGAATGCTCCATGTGCACTTGGGAAGAACGTGTATCTGTCCGCTAGAGTGCTCAGTAGATGTCTGTCGGCTTTATTTGTTTTTGTTCTAGTGTTCTACTTCTTTGTTGGTATTTGCTCACTATTTAATGTACCCATCAAAAATAGGTATTTTATCCATTATGGAGAGAAGAGAATATTGGAGTCTCCAATTATTGTTGTTGAATTGTCTATTTCTCCCTTAAGTTCTGTTGGTTTTTGCTTCATGTATTTTGGGGCTCACTTGTTAGATGCATATATGTTTATAATTGTTATATCTTTTTGATGGATTGTCCCTTTAATCATTATAGAATGTTTCTCTTTTTCTGCAGTAATAATTTTTATATTTGAGTTTATTTTGTCTGGTATTACTAGTATTAATACTTCAGCTCTCTTTTGGATACTGTTTGCCTAGCATTTTCTCCATCATTTTACTTTAACCTATTTGTGTTTTTGAGCCTAAAGTGTGTCTCTCTTACTCAGCATGTAATTAGATCATTTCCCTCCATCTATTCTGCCTGATGCTGCCTTTTTATATTGGATTCTGTTGTCTATTTAAATTTAATGTAGCTACTACCTCTGACATTTTGAAGTGTTATTTCTCAGTGTTCCTTTCATGTTCTTGTCTCTCTTGTTACATTACCTTATCTAAAAATATTTTCATAAACTAGACGTTGTCTTCTTGAGTTCAGTGACATATTCATCTTTGCAGCCCCAGTGGCTAATCCCATGTCCCCTATGTAATAGGTACTCTTTTCATGGTTGATGAATAAGTGGTGACATTGAGGCACTGAAAAATTTAATTAAGCTTCTTGAGAATTTTGCATAGGGATATGACTCAGAGAAAGATAGAAAGTTTTTCTGATGAGACGTTCCTATCGTCTTCTTTTTATAAAAATGCATTGTTTGCCTGATTGTCTCGGGGAAACTGAGGTGATGCACCATGATTGTGAATGTGTTGCTGGCATGAATCAGGCACCACTGTAGAGGCAAGAATCAAAGGCAGTCTGTCCCCAGGGCTTATCTGACTCAACCACTCAGTTGCAGAGGAGGGGCGGAGAGAGCAGGTTCCTGGCTGCTCTCTCTTGGTGATCCAAGAGAGCAAGAGGCAAGTGAGAATGGGGGACAGGCCCTATTGCTATTTCAGTGTAGGGATGCTGCCTCCTGATTCGCACAGCCCAATGGATGTTAGGATTCGCTGGTTCACCAATCAAATTACTTCTCTTCTCAGGTAGAGGATATAAGGGTGGAAAGAGCAACTGGGTGAAATCATGCTCCACTACCTCCTCCCTGGGAGTGGAGCAGAAGTTCCCGCCAATATATTACCACCCTTTTCAGAAAATATCCAAACTCAGGCTGGCTTGAGTGGAGTTTATTGATCTACATAGTGGAAAAGCTCAGGGATCCTCTAGGAAATAAGTTGATGCCTAGAGAAGTGAATTTCTCTTTGTCTCTCTACCCTTCACGTGGCAGCTTCATTCTCAAGCTCCTCATGGTGGCCCCAGAGAATTCAGGCTCACATCCTCCCAGGTTCAAGTCCTGCAGAAAAGAGGATGTTCTAACAAAAGAATCACTGTATGTTAATGACTCTGATTGGGCCATATGTCCACCCTGAGCCAATCACTAGGTCCAGAATTGTACAATGACCTGAGTAGCCCCCACTGGGTCTGGCGTGGCATCAACTCCACCCAAAATGTATGTGAGCTAGGTGGGGACCAGGTGGCTCTGGAGAGAAATGTCAGGGTACCATTCAAGAAAAAGAGTTGGAATAGAGAAAAAAAATGTGCACAGGTGATTTTTCCACTAACATCTTTGAGGTTTATGTTGTCCAATATGAGAACTTTTAATCAGAGATAGCTATTATACACTTACAATGGGGCTAGTCCAAATTGAAATATAAAATGCACATTGGGTTTTGAATACTTGATAAGAAAAAAGAATTTAAAATATTTTATTAATAATTTATTTATATTAATTACATGTTGAAATAATTTTGATATGTTGGGTTAAATAAAATATATTATTAAGATGGGTTCTACCTTAATAAGGTAGAATTTTATATTTGTTTCATTTTATATTTGTAATGTGGGTACTAGAAAATTTAAAGTTACATTTGTGGTTCACATGATATTCCTATTGGACAATGTTATTTTAAATGTTTCTAGATTTATCTTTCAACTGCCATATTAAATGGGAATTCTCTTGACATCAGGGACTATTTATTTATTATTATTTCTAGTAGAGAGCTATAAGGTTATATATTATGTGTTTAGTAGATATTTCAGAATAAATGAGTATTACTTGACTTAAATAATTATCCATTTTTCAGCAGCATGAATGCAAACTTCTGTAATAATCTGACTTCAACGTGGTATTCCGAACTTACTTCCCATTGCAGGTTGGATCATATTTCCTGGTTCACGTTATGTTCCAACAGGTCTCTGTGCAGCTTCCTTCCAGGCTAGCCTGCAGGGATGATGGGGCCCAGGACACAGAAGAAAGAGGCGGGTGAAAGGGTATGTGGAAACCTTTATATGATGCCACAGAAACACCTGTTCATGTCTTGATGTTTAAAGCTGTAGCTACAGTACTCTTATGCTCGAAACCACTCCAGAATTTTAGGGAATGACTTGGGCATTGCCCCCTTTATTTCAGTCTTTCACTTACTCCAGCTTGGACTTCCTTGAAACTTTTCCTAAGATTCCCAGAGTCCATAGATATCCTTGCGTTCTGTTTGGCTTAAACTAGCTGGTCTGAATTTTTGGTCACTTTTCTTCAACAAGAAGAATCATAGGAACCCAGCCCTTACAGGCTTGTGCCCAGTAAATGTTGATTGAGCAATGGAACAATTTGGTGGCTTTAGTGCAGAAAGCAGGACAGAGCAGAAGCGAGGGCCCCGATTCTTTGGCGCTGTGATCAGTGACTTTCTTCTTACACCCGGCTGGGCCACAAGAGAGGAATACGGAAGGAGTGCTGCACGCCGTTTGTAAAAGGTGATGTCTGGTTTCCTTCTTCAGGCAGTTTTCCCGTGGAGGGAAGTGGACTGTGGGCACAGGGCCATGGAGTCTGTTGTGTCTGTACTTGTTCCTTGAGGTTTGAGCTGTTCCCCCAGGCAACAGCATATGTGCTAATGTTTCCTGCCTATGTTTTTCCTCTTTTGAGGAAAAATGTCTGGGAAGAGTACAATGCAGACACTATCCTTCTTAGAGGAAGAATACATCCCAGGCTCAGGCCTGTAGTGCTAAGTGGAACTGACCTGGCTATGATGTAGAGGTCAGCAGGCACACCTGGAGACTGATAACTGAGAGTCCTGTGATGCACCCTAATAGTAAAAGGCAACTGGGTTAAGAAATGGCTAGAGCTGGGTGCTCACATGGTTTCATGAGGAAGTTGTCTCTCTACAGCTCTGTCTGTGAGATTCATTCTTAGGGTCGGGGTAGTGCTACTCTTCAGGTGACCTCTGGAAACTCTGGGTTTATAGTCTCATGATTGAATGACATTTTCTTGATCATGCCAGCACCATATCTAGGATCAATTCTTACTGGACACACTTATGTTACGTTTCCACCATTGAACCACTTCATTGGTTCATTGTTTGTTAAACCATTCAACCAAAAGACATTGCATTCCATGTTCCAGCAGCATTTTAGTTACAGGGGATGGCATTAAAAAGACGTACAAGATCCCAGCATTCATTTCAGGAGTGGGAGATACACATACCAAAAAAATAAGTCAGTAAGAAAATATATCAGATAATGAACAAGAGCTGTGCAGAAAATTAAAATAGGAAGATATAATTAAAAGGGATTGAGTTTCTACTTCAGATTGGGTGGCAGGGACAGGCCACCAATTACCATGACCAGTAAGTGGTGTAAACTGGTGGGTGATACTGCTGTTGCCTCTGTGTCATGGAGGCAGGGCAGCACTCCCACCCACCAAATGCCAGAGAGAGAAAGAGAGAGAGAAGAGAGAGGGAGAGAAATGTGCTTCTGATGGAAAATAGTACTATTTTTAGAATCAGGGAATAGATGCTGGGTAGGAAAAATCATAGTTGTAGATTATAGGAATTCTCTTATACAAAAATTCATAATTTTTATGAGGGGACTTCAAATATTAAAATACGTGAATACAGCAGAATTTTCTCAGGATGAATCTGTTTCATGAGTTTGATGTCATTACAGCGAGCGCCCTGAAGTCGGCCGTGAGAACGGCAGAGCTGTTTTGATGAACCTCACGTGAGATTTATGTCCAGCTGCTCCGAAGGCAGTCCAACTTCTTCTCCTTGTCCCTCATCCTCAGTGAGAGGACAAAAGGGCACATTTGCCAGGTCCTTCCAAGCACTTGTCCGTTTGAATTCTGATCCTTCTGCAAGCAACAATTTGAAGGAATAAACACCCAACTTTGAAAGAATAAAAAAGTGTTCCATTGTGTGACAGACAAATCCATATAGCAACCTTTCTACCTGCCCCCCAAACCAGCAGAGTTCACGGAGACGTCATTGGGAGGCTCTGGCGTAACCAAGCAGGCTAGTCAGCTTGTCTGTCTAACTTAGATGTATTTAATCTACTGGATTCCTGTCTTTCTCTAGGATATTCTTGCTTTACTTTTACATGTCTAAAAGGATCATTGGTTTTCTCAACAACAGCAGCAACAACAACAAAAGTCCTAAAAGACTGAAAGGCAGATTAGCCTACCCTAAAGGGGAGATCAGATTATGGTCCGATTTTTAACCTGAAACACTCAGAGTCCTCCAGGCATGATTCCACCTTAATGCCTGTATTTTTATCCTTCACCGTGAGCCAGTGGATTGTTGGCTTTGGCCTGAAGAAGTTCTTCATCTTCCTTATATATTCTGTGCCAATTCAGCCTCCACATTTTTAATGATGTAGTGATACTACTGGGTTCCCTCTCCGGTTCTCTCCAAATCCCATCTATTCTTCAACCGTCTTGTCTAAGAATACCTCCCAGACAAGCCCACCAGATTCCCACACTGCTTTGCTTCTCTCAACAGTTTGGGTTTTTAATGTAAGTTGTACATAGGAAAAATGAGGTGAAACATCTATGATCTGATGTCCTTCTTTTAGAGAGGGAACAATTTTGACTAAAACACCATTTATACAGTAAGGGTGTAGGCAAGCCTGAAAGTCATGGGTTTGGGTGGCCTCACAGGCACACAGAGAGATGGCTCAGGTGTGTGGCAGAGAAAAAGACAGGCTTTTGTTTCCTGTTCCTGAGAGAAGAGGAGAGAGGTGATGGAAAGGAATGGGAAAGAGAGGGAGGAACTTGCTCCCAGCAGCGCAGAACAGCCTCCCTGTGGTGGGTGGGGAGGGTCTTTTAAAAAAGGAGTGTAGGGTGCTTCTAACAGTTATGCTTTGTTGATGTAATCTCTTTTCTCACCGCTTGGGAAGGCTGTCACTCTCACAAGAGCCTTCAGTAAGAATGGAAGAAAGAGCTGGGTTTTATATTTGGGTTGAGGTAGCATGGAGCTGAAAGCATGGGTGGAAGGAAGCAAGAACCTGGACCCAGTGATGACACAACTTGGTGGAAATCTTTGGGAGGAATCTTTTGGGAGTTCAAGCCAATCACAACCATTTCTTAGGGGCTCACACTGGCGTTGCCCTGATTACAGTCTCTAGAGAGTAACGTACCCCAGCAACGTGGTAATCCCCAAACTGCTGGTACAGGGGTCTCTTGTCCCGAGGCCCCACTCCTCCAGGAAGCTGCTTCTCATTTTCTCCCCTCACTCTTTCTCACTTTCTGTGATGTTTCCTTTCCCTCCCTCCTCATTTCTGCCTCATCCTGTCTTGTTTGGAGCAATTTGACTTGTATCATCCTTCTGTCTTCTCTCTCTGTCAGCATGACAAAGACTGGGTGATGGACCAAATGATCAAAAAGATCATTCCTTTTGGGAAAGTGGGAGGTGAGGTGCAGAAGAGGCAGACCGTAAACTTAGGAGAGGTAAACTGTAAACCTTTACAGTTTAAAATATTTTTATACTTGTCTCACTCTCATATGTGCAAACACATATATACATGAAAGACTTAATGGAACCTGTAATTTTTAAATTTTGTGAAAATAGGGACCTTGTCTTTTTTATGAGCCCTTATCCAATGAGTCATAGATGACCTCCAGCAAGTCACATGACATCTGTAGGAGGAGGAGGGAGAGAACACGGTTGACATTTTTAGAGCCTCTATTACATGCGAGCTGTAGTACGAGGCACATCACATGTAACGTCTATACTATATTCAATGCCTGCTGTGCATCCAGTGATCTCTTGTTTAATTCTCACCACTGGCCCATGTTACTCCATTCCAGAAATTGTGCAGAATGGCAGCCATGCTCATAACCGTAACATAGACATTGTGAGCACCATTTCACAGGTGAGGGGCCAGGGTCTGAGAATCACTAGCTCTGCTCAAGTTTCTGCAGCTGCAGGGGCAGAAATAGAACATTTGTCTTGGTCCTTTTGAATCCATGGCCTATGGTCTTTTATCCTCCCTCCAACATGAAACATAATCTATTTCGAATGTTTGAAGACATATCCCCCAGGAATGAGGAGGCCTGTACTCATAATGAATATTCTATGCAGTAGGGTGGAAAGGGGGTATACTCATTCCAGTAGTGTTCCTCAAGAAGGACAATATGGACATTTTTGGTTGGATGATTGTTCATCATGTAGGAATGTTCCATGCATTGCATGATATTTTGTATCCTTAGTTCTTGCGCACTAAATGTTAACAGTGACCTTTCTTTTTGCAGCACCCTGAAATAAGTGCTCTCAGACAATTTCAAATGTCCCTAGGAGAGTGTACTGTTCCCTTGACACTAAGAACTACTACAGACCAAACTGCCTCCCTAAGTGATCTCCTAGTTTCCTTTTAGTGATCTCCTTTAGGAGAGTTTCCTCTCCTAGTTTCCTTTTAGCTTCAGTGAGCAATAATTCTGTGTAGCAGTGAGTGAGTGAGTGAATGAATTAATGAATGAACAAACAAAGGTGAAAAGGTCAGGAATAAACCCAGGCATTGTCTGCTCTTATGAAGGCAAGTTTGAATGAGATGTTCCTGTGGCCTTGGAGTACTGAGATCCTCGGGGGACTCAGAATGATGCCCCAAATGGAAGTGTGATGTATGCCCCAGATGTGAAATGAAAGGACCCAGAAGGTAGACTTCATCCACTCTGCAGTTTACCTCTAACCAGACTCCTTCCTGGTGCTTTCAAGACGGTTAAATGAAGATGCTTGCTCAGTGACAGCCCAGAGCGGGAACAGAGGAAGGGAAGGACATGTGCAGGCCTTGCCGTAGTAAAGTGGAATACCATCGCTCTCAACGCTAATGCAAACCAGCTGCCCGCCGGCCCCAGCTTGCGATAGAGCAGGCGGAATTCTTGGACACTGAGTTATTCCTAGAAGCATGTGCACAGCCCCCTGGCAGGGCTCACTGTGAACTGGCTGTTGCCAGCCCCCTGTCAGGATGCTGTGCCAACAGACCCAAGAGTGATTGTTCTTGCTTATGAAAAATAACTTTAGGATTTTAATTTCAAATAACCCACAGAGCTGGGGCCTGGATGTGGAGAATGGTGGTAGGGGCAAAGAGGAGGGCAGGACAAAGGAAGGGGATGAAGGATGATAGAGCATCATTCACTCGTTCAGCAAATATTTATTGAACGTCTACCCCATGCAGATACTGGGGTGCTTATCACGTCCAGACTTTCATTTGATCTGGGTGGACACAGGTGTCCAGCTGTCTAGAGCTTGAGATTTGGCACTCCTGTGTGTTTTCAGATTCTGTTTATTGAGTGCTTTTACATAGATCTCATTCATTTGTCACAGAAACATTGAGAGGGAAGTATCATTGCTCTTATTTGACAGGAAACTGAGTGTCGGGGAAGGAATCTGCCCAAGGCTCCACAGCTATCAAGTGGCAGAGTCAGGATTTGAAGTCAGGCCAGCTGACTCCTGCCTTCATGCCTGTGCTGAGCACCAACTCTATGCCAAGTCTGAGCTAGACATTGAGACTGTGAAGCCAAATAATGGGGCTGAATCTCAGCCCTCAAGTCTCTTGGTTGTACTGTCTATGGGAGAGACAGATATATGATCAGGAATGATAGGATTTATAAAGCAGGAGTTCTGATGAACTCCACCAGCATGTGTAAGGGACAGCTTAGCTTCAAGAAGGAAAGAATGGTTGGGTCTTACATAGATACCTCCATGTAAGGCAATGAAACAGAGCACTTCATACAGAGGACCAGCATGTGTGCTGGTACGTGGCTGGTGACCTTGAGAAGCTTGGTAGGGCTGCAGTGCAGGGCGCATGTGCAGGGAGGAGAGGCGCAGTCAGACGTCTGGGCATGTGAGGAAGGTCTGAACAGGAAGGGCCCTATAGGATAGCCCAAAGTGCTGGAACTCCATCCTGGAGGAGCTGAGAGCTCATGTACCCATTGGTTTAGTCATTTGTTCATTCAACACATCTACCAAGCACCCACTATATTCTATGTACCAGACATGCTACATCTAAAGGGTTTTGAGCAGGAAACAGGTGCTTGCTTTGAAATTTAGGGGAAGAAAACATACCTGTGCAGAAAATTATGAAGGGGTCTCCACAGTGGCCCAGGTAGAAGATGATTCAAAAATGACGGTGGTTGGAGCTGGGAATTTAGGAGCGCACTTAATGATGGGAGTGGCCCCTGCACTGGACAAACACAAAGGATTAACTTAAGCTCTTCATTTCCTCTGCAAAAAACACATCAATGAATGCATGCCCATATCATGGGAGCTGCCTGGACATCTGGGCTACTCTCCAGGACGCCCACATCTGTCTGCTCCCAGCAGTAAGTAGAATTGTATTCTATCAAGGATCATTTGTGTTTGCTTCCAAATCTATTTATGCCAGCCTTAGTTGTTAGTTGCTTAATGAAATATCAACCAAAAAATTAAAATAAGTGTGTGAAAAAGAGAAAAATGTGTCTAAGAATGCTGAGTTCAAAGCTTTGAAAAGACTTAAGAGAATTACTGAAAAAAAATTGCTATAAAACTGGGTGTGGTCGAGACAAAAAAAGATTGGGAAAATCATAAAATTCTAGCAAGATTCTGCACTCAGATTGCTTTACAAGGGTCTTGAAGGTCTCTCTCTACTTCAAAGAAACTGATGCTGGAAACTGTAGATGATGCATTATGGGTGTGGTTTATGTAAGAAAGATGACAAGAAGCTCCAGTTAGCAGACCCGTTCTCAAAGGAAAGGCTTGGCTCCACATCAAAAGAGTGGTGAATGAATGTGCATTTATATGCTTTAAGTTAAAATTAAACAGGTTTGAAGTATTATGTATCATTTTGTTAGCTTTAAGAAAAGTTTTTATTGAAGTGTACCATGCTTAGGGAAAGGCGCACAGATCTGAGAGTCTGGGGGGATGTATTTCTACCAAGCGAACACCCAATGTAACCAGAACTAGAACAGGAAATAAAAATTTGCCAGCACCCCAAAATCTTTCCTTGAGCCTTAACCCAGTCATTACACCTCAAAGGTGACCACTACCCTGACTTCTATAAGCATTGATTACTTTTGCCTATTATATCAATCAGGCAGAATGTTTCTGTTTTTGGCATGATTTCTTTCATTAGGCATTATGTTTGTAGAACCCATCCATGTTGTTTAGTGTAGAAACGATTTGCTCACTATTCAGTGAGCTATGTGGTGGTACCCAGTAAACAATTAAAAATGGCAGCCAAAAAGACATGCGAGTGACCTCTGTAAGACACCTGGACACCGAGCCATCCCTCATCTGAGTTCGCACGGTGCTTTGGAAGGGGCGAATACCCCACTCTATCATTGGGGGGTATTTTGTTGTTTACAGTGTCTGACTATTGCGAATGGTACTGCTGTGAGCACTTTCATACGCGTCTGGTGATCAGCATGTGCATGTATCTCCTTCGGTATCTATCTGGGAGGAAAGCTGCTGGGTCCTAAGCTGTATGTGTTTTCGAGTTTTGTAGATAATGTCAAAGCGTTTTCCAAAGTGGCTGTGTCATAGCTTTATGCTTCCTCCCATACGAAAATTCTAGTGGCTCCATCACCCTTGCCAATATTTGGTACTGTTTATGTTGTTGTGGTTTTTCGTTTTAGCTCTTCTTGTGGGGGTGAAGTGCTATCTGACTGTTTTTTGTTTGTTTGTT
>PVIA01015316.1:0-23197 GCA_004024845.1 Tonatia bakeri
ACCAGATGTGTGAATAAAAGAGATTTCCACTGATTCTAAAAAAGGCCCAGACATCTTGGAGTAGAAACACACCCCCAAACCTGCTATGCTCCAAATTCCTTACCACGGTATCTATGATCACAAAAAAATCATTGTTAGTGCCACTGAGTTTTAGGATCATGTGTTATGTAGCTTTAGAGAAACAAATTAGAAAATCCCAACATCAAAACCCCACCTAGTCAAGAAGATCTAACACTATATCTCCCAGTAATAGTACCAACATTTCTTACACCTTTGCTGAGCCCACACCCCCAGCTCCTACTGAGGTATAAGCTAGTGCTCACTGAGTACCTCTGACTCAAAAGGAAAATGGGTCAAGAATCCCATTCTTTGTTTTTAATGCCATAATGAGCACCTGCTCTTGGCACTCATAGCCACTTTAAGTTAAAACTAGCCAAAGACCTGACTCCTCTAGATGTAGCCTCAACTGGGAAGCCACGTGCATACCCTTAAAAGTTCAGAATAATGTGGAATTAGATTTGTCTAGTGACAACAGAAAGAGAAGATATGACTCATGGGGTTTGAAGAAAATGCCTGATGGAAAACGGTCCTGGGCTCACCTCTGTCTTACACTCAGGGTCCTTGGCGGGCCGCCCAGGGATCAGCCTCATGGCTGAGGACAAACTTCCACTCCATGAAGTGACTTTGCTATGGTGTCCAACACTCAAGCGACTGGCCAGAGATTTCTTCTCAGATGCTGGAGACAGAAAGGCAAAAACTGTCAGAGGAGAAATTGAGAGGAAAACATGCACTATTTCTATAGCTGGCTTGGCTTTCAAATGGCTATCCATAGGCTTCAGCCCAGTGTGCCTGCTTCCAATAGGGGAAACAGCCCAGGCTACCAGCTGCTGGCTTAGACTCCTAGCTCCACAGCTCACTGACTGTTGGACAAGTTAGCTACAGTTCCTAAACCTCAGTGTCTTCATCCAGTAAAATGGGAATAACAGTATCTAACCTCACTGTGGTATCATGGAGAATAAATAAGACTATGTGTTTAAAAGACTGGCCATGAAATATAAGTTTGCAAAGTATGGTTGTTGCAAAAACAAAAAAAGAGCCATTTGTAATCTTAAAGTCCATCTCACCATTTTATTTTACTGTGTGTGTGTGTGTGTGTGTGTGTGTGTGTGTGTGTGTGTATGAGGGGGGATGCCCCCAAAAAGAAATTATCTTCTATAGGGTGGGCCCCTTGTAGTATACACTTCCCCTGCTAGATGAGTATTCTAGGAACCCATTTGTAGCAGTGTACCATCTGTATCAGCTGCATTGTAGTGAGAGGTTGTGTTTGACTTCAGTGAATTTTTTTTTGAAGACTATCAACACGTTTGCCCATTTCATGATGGGTGATTTACAAGGGCACCTGCCCACACAGTGTTGAGTGTTTAGCAGTTTTTGGCTAAAAATGCCATGAGCCCCATGCCCCTGATCTTGCCCTAAGCAAAATTTTTTTGTTTGTTTTCCCAGATGAAAAAAATTTCTTAAAGGGAAATATATTGCCAATGTGGATGAGGTGAAACAAAAAATGGCAGAAGTGCTAAAAGACATCAAAATTGATGAGTCCAAAAACTGTTTTGAGCAGTGGAAAAAACCTGTCGATAGGTGTATTGCATCAAATGGAGAGTACTTTGAAAGTGACTAAAGTTTAAACATGTAAGAATAAATACACAACTTTTTATAAATAAATTATGGGTTTTGGGGAATCCCCCCTTGCATATGGGTATATATGCCCTATCTTATTGAACTTTTCCCTGAAATGGAATATGACATCTTGAGTTTAAATTGTTCATGCATGTAGATACATATTTGTGAGGGCTAATTTTGGAAACCAAGAAAATAAAAGATGCTATACCACTAAGTAGTCTGAGACAACATAGATGGAAATAACTGACTCTCAAATAACTGTGAATTTTGTGATGCTGAGACTTACAAGTATATGAGCCAGAATTTTAGAGCAATGGCCTCTTTAAAAATAAAATTAATACATCATTCTCACAGCCGCAGAGACTAATATGCAGGTAAAAATGTTGAGTCATTGACAGAATGCAAGAGACATTAACATTTTTGGCATGAAGACTTTTGCTTGGAACATGAAAAAACTGAGGCTCTGGGTCACTACATAACTTGGTGCAAGGCTTCAAGGCTGATAGGTGAATATCAGGACAGGACCTAGAACCTCAAGCTCCAGAGCCCAGGATGGAGTTCTGACATGGTGGCCCTTCAGTCTAAGAAGTTTCTAAAATCTGCTTGCTTGGTTGACACCTCTGGCCTTTCTTTCACCTAAGATGCAAAGCAGCATTTGATGTGGACACTCGTCTGTGGTATCCATGATGTTATGGATGACATGAGACATTCACATAAACTACTGAGTCCTGTGGAGGAAAAGGGATGGCACAGCTACTCTCTCAAGGGGAGAGCACCTTGGAGCAGCCCAGTCACTCTCTCAAGAGGAAAGCGTCCCGACCCCTGCCTTGACAGATTTTTATTGACTTTCAATTTGCACAGGCATGCAGGTAAAGCTCATTAATCATTGTGAGGCAGTAAGGATCAAACAATCGATAGCATACAAAGAACTATGAGGACCTATTCTGAGTCAGGGTCTGTTTGCTAAAGGGCTACAAAACTTTGGGAAACAAACTCATTTCCTGCTCGGACTCTTATCATTTAATTGAGAGCATTCTTAGCAAAGAAGGTTTCACAGGATTTTATGCATTCTTTCTTAGGCCTGATCGCCCAGGGAACCCACCGTTTCCAGCACAGGGCTACACTGCCCTCTGTCATTGTTTCAGGCTTAACTCAGGCAGGAGAAGTTATGCAGACAAGAGATTAGGCGACTTCTTGCAGACAGAATGAGGACTCAGGCTATGTCAAAGCTGGGGATCCATCACCCCCTTTTTCTATAGCCCACAAGTCCTTCCCTGGGGCCTCCCCATGATTGTGACTGTCTTAGGTCATTCCTCCCTTGAGGAATCTTACCCATCACTGGCTAACCAATCAAGCATTGGGGGCAAGGCAGGGTGAAGTAAAAGGAGCAGAAGCAGTGCTTCTGCCAGGGAGATAAGCTTTGTCTCCTTAGTGGCTTATGGTCTGAAGGTCACTTACTGAGACTTAGCCATGGGGGGGCAGGGTAGTACAGCTTCTGAAACCAGGAAGGGCAGTCCCCAACAAGCATTTATTCTTTGTGAGCAAAGATTTATGAGGTTTCAGTGATATAAATCCCACCTCCAAGGAATGAGAGAGAAGTTCTGGGTGGAAAAGGTTTTGAGCCCTGAGTGGAACCCCAGGAAAGTCTGGCTCTATGAGACTCAGAAGTTCTGTTTTCTGGAGCCAACTGGACAGAGACCTAGGTAATGCTGCCAGGCCTTGAGCATCGTCTCCTCCCAGAGAGGGGTGACCTCTTCAATCTTCACTTCTCTTTCCCCAGGTTTTACAGAGAGATCAATCTTGAAGGTGTCTTCCAGCTCTTGCCGCCTCTGTGCCATGATCTGCTGCCAGAGCGTCTGCACCATCTTCTGGATGCTGTGTTGGACTGAGAGGAAGAGCACATCACATGATTAGGAGGGCCTCCATGCTCCTCCCAGAGAGGCAAAGAGATGGCATGCTGTGGCTGCTTTCATTGACATCCATTTTGAACATCATCCTAGATTTGCAATACTACCGACAACAATGTGAGTTGGCTTTTACTCTGCTTATAACTTCCCACCACCAAATCCTGCCTGCATCACATGTCCAGAGCTGGAAATCATGATTGATGGGGTTAGGGAACGTCTTTCTCTCACCTCCCAATTCTGTTAGATACCACACTGGGAGATGCTTGTGAGGGCTCTAGGTAACCAAATATCTCCCCCCTAAAAGCTCCTTGCAAGTTGTCTTTTATATTAGTCCTTCAGAAGAATGGAACAAAACCTACTGTGCCCATGAAACCAGGACCAAAGCCAGAACTCTTTCCTGGCATTGGATCAAGCTTCCCACTAGCCACCCAGCTCAGTGCTCTTCATTTGCCCAAATATGGACAAATCTACCAAGCCATTCTGTCTGCTGTGCCCCACAACTATAATCCCATGACAAGTGCCTACATTCTTTCTAATATTGGACCACTAGGGCCCCATTTGATAGCAGCCTCTATAGTCTGTTTTATCACCTTAGGAGGATGGACATTGCTCAGTCCACATGACCACCAAGTCCCCAAATGCTAAAGTTCATGTTGTAATCAGTATTGTCAGAGTAAAATTTAAATTCACAAGATTTTTGATCACTGTCTTGAGTACTATCTGACCAGAAAGCAGGCTCTCACACCCACCATCTAGTACCACAAACTCTCACATGGTAACTGGCAGCAACTGAAGCAGTTTGCTGAAGCCTTCTGGACCAAAGAGAGCAATCTCCCAGACACATGGATCCAAATTCCTTTTTGTTTTTACAAATTACTAATCCCTTTAACTTCACTTGCTATTAGCTAATAAACTCTATTAAGCTAAATATTTTATAAAAAGAAATGAGTTTATTAACTCCTGCTTTCTAGGGAAGAAAGCTAAAGGGACAGCTATAGAATGGTTTCAACTGAGATGGTATCTAGTGGTACAAAGGAAAAATTCAAGAGATTAACTGAGAAGTAAAATCAATTTACAGTGAGATCCTCTGAAATTTTGGTAAGAACACCAAGTTCTTAGTCTAACCAAGTTCCACAGAGCTCTCTCTTCTTCCACCCATCCATCCATCATCCTATGCCATGTTTAATATGCAAAGATCACTCCAATTTTATTCTCATTTAGGTTACCTTGCTGTACTGCTATATCATTCTGGGATTTTCTAGGGCTTCTTCTGCCCTTTGAATATCTCCTTAGTAGTATTTGTTTCCTTATCTTGGGAAAGATAAACTGAAAAATGCAAACCTAGCAGTTATCATTTCACTATCCATCTACTGCCCCAAAATAACAACGGATAAAACGTACCATCACTCAAACTTGGGAAGTCATCCACTCTTTTTTCTCTCACTTCTTCATTTGGAGAAAGAAACACTTGATGATAAGGAGTCATTCTAGGCTTGGGTTCCAATCCAAATCCTTCAGGATAACTAATAGACAAGAGATTTTTCATTATAAAGTCTAATTTCTTTGTGAGTATGTCATTGTTCTTTATTATAAATTATTAGCCTCCCAAACTCAATACACATCAATATGGAAAAACTGTCTAATCAAGTTCAAGCAAACAGCTTATGACAACTTCTATGACAGGTATTATATAACAGCATCCTGGAAAATAGAAAAACACTTCTTTTTTTGTCCCTATCTTATTAAATCCAATCCATGCTCCTAGCAAGACCACCTGAACCTTCTCCTGGTTTCTCCACCATTATAATTGGTCATTTCTTTTTGCAGACTTTCAAAGCATTGAACTCTGTCTTTGTTTGGCATGAATCTCACTCTTCCTGGAATGGGGCTAGGGCCAGCTCCATGGGCCTCTGACCTGTGCAATATTACTGAGTCCATATTTAGAAAGGCACCATGCTTGGGGTCTTCTGTTGTCATCTTGAAATTCATAGTAATTTTTGAACAAGAAAGCCTCATTTGTACTTTTCCAAGGCCTGTACATCCCGTAGTTAGTTCTAAGTTAAGTGGTTGGTTCTAACATATTAGGTTCCCCATGAATTGTGTGCTCCAGGTTTCCTAGTCATGTGAATATATATGTGCCCCTTCTCTGGGCCCCCTCAGCCAACCAAGCAGAATATTCACTCAGTACCTGTTTGTGATTGAACAAAAAAATGACAAACAAAAAAATGAAAAAAATATAGCAGCATATGAGTACATCCATTCTTGAAATTTCTGGCATGAAATGCCTTAGGATTTTGAAGTCTGTTTTTCTAAACAAAGGAGTATGATGGGAGTGGAACTTTAAGCACACAAACCAATCTGCATTCTGTTCTGTTTACCTTTACTTTAAGTATGGATAAGACCTAATTCTTGAAATACAGAAAATACAACTTAATCCACACACTGAAAATAAATTCTTTTATTTAAAACAAATAAAAAGCAAGTGCCTCCTCTAGGCTAGGGGGTTAGGAGTATTTTTCTGGTGCTTCCCAGAGAGTTACTCTAGTGTCTGTAATGTTTAATAGTCACCTACAACTCCAGGTGACTACAGGATTTTTTACCCAGGAATGAAACATAATTTGTTCTGGGATAAATAAAATCATCCAATAGTCCTCTCTTCCTCTCCACTCAGCATGGCTCTCTATTAATGAGATAATATTCACAGGCAGTATGACACCAAGGCCCTGGTGGCACATGATGTATACACATTGCCATACCCAGACAGGGAAAGTACACACACACACACACACACACACACACACACACACACAGAAATGTAATATTTTCAAACTTTTAGCTTTAAGAAAATGATTTAAAGTAGGTTAATTTTTTGTTATCAGTATTTCTGCACACACGTGTACTTATGGGTATTATTTTATATCATAAATTGTCTATATATTGTTTCTATAAGCAAAGTTATTTCTCACTTACATAATATAATTTATTTTATGTTTTTCCATTCTATGGTTGTATTTATCAAAGGTTAATATTTCTGAAGTCTGCCTACATCATAAAATCAATGTGCATATTTAAAGTTGAAATTTTCTATCCCTAAAATTAATTCAATGAGGAATTTTAACTGAGATTTGTGGAAATTGGGTAAATTATTATTTTATGATGATTCTAGATGCTCAGTCATATGGACATGGTTGGGGAAGACCTGCCATATTATCAAACATTGTACATAATTTGGGAAACCAGATTAAAAAAGGATTTTATCATTTATACTGACCTCAGTCAAGTGTCCCTCTGAATGGTCTGTTTTGCATTGACTACTGGTGGGTAAGAAAACAGAAAAGTGGGCAGCTCTTACCTCCTCGCACTAAGTAGAAACAGACAATGCATGATACACAGTAAGAAGCTGGAGTTGGAGTTGTAGGTGGCAAAGATAATGTCCCAGTGTTCCTGCAGAAATTCCAGAATGCTGAGAAGGCTGAGGCATTCGGAGAGAGACTGCTGGGGCTTGGAGAGGCAATAAAGAATGACTTTATTTAAACTGCTGTATAAAGCACTGATGACAGTGTCCCTTTGTGAAGAGGCATTTTCGATGACCTGTGTCATAAAATAAACACACACATTCACAGACATATTTGTGAACACTTTATGATTTTAGAACTGACCTAGTTAACTGTGAAGATGATACAATCTCAGCCTTTTCTGTATTTCAAAAAGTGGCATGATTCAAATAGGACTATTTTCTCTACCTTTGAGCTTCTATTTAAGAGAATGATCAATAACAGCAACTAAAATTGTTGGATTTACCAAAAATTAGTGGGAAAAAATTTAAATTTACTGCAGTCATATTATAAAAAATAAGGGAACTAGAGATTTCTGAAATATAGGTAAGATGGTTGACCTTCAGTGTATAAGAACATGCTATTAATAATGTCTAATTAACCCTGGCCGGCGTAGCTCAGTGGATTGAGCGTGGGCTGCGAATCAAAGCATCGCAGGTTCAATTCCCAGTCAGGGCACATGCCTGGGTTGCAGGCCATGGCCCCCAGCAACCACACATTGATGTTTCTCTCTCTCTTTCTCCATCCCTTCCCTCTCTAAAAATAAATAAATAAAATCTTTTAAAAAAATGTCTAATTAAAAAATATGTCCCTAACTGTACATATTAGTTATCAAGCACAGAATTTTTATAATATAACAGGTACATACTAAGCATTTTTACATGAAATTATATATATTGTCTCACTTAAGCATCCTAACAACATGATGAAATAAACACTAAGGTTGTCCCACTTTAGAGATAAGAAGGATGAGGGGCAAAGCGGTTCACTGGTCAGCAAGGGTTGAACCAACACCAGACATCTGAACCATGCTCTTAACCACCATAGCATCTAAGGGAGACAGGAGCCCAATGAATTTTAGCACATGAGAAACTTAGATGGGGAAGTAGAAGGTCCTGATTCGTAGCCCTAACACTAATCATAATCAGTCCATCTATTTATTTGGCTTCATCAAAAAGAATCCACAGAACAATAATTACATGTAAAATTTTTCAATCTAATGGAAAGGTCATTTATTAGTTATAGATTGCTCTATTAGAATTTTATGGGTACTGCTAAAGTATTTATACTAATGAAGTTAATTTTATTTAAGTCTGCTCTAATTTGGGGTTTGTTTTTTATCACTGTCTTCTCCTGCTCCTCAGATTGGTCATATCTTTCATACTGAGGTTAGGAGTTATGAGTCATAAACAGGAGAGAAGGATGGCAAATGTGGATAGAACTGAGAGTCCTTGGGCCTGGCATCCCTGAAGGCACATAAGGCCCAGCAGGCACTCACTTTTTAGTATTAGCTCTGAGTTTTTGCTTTGACCATTAGAATTTGTGATGGCTTAATTTATGTATCCTCTTCCAAATTTCATATGTTGAAACTCTAATACTCAATGCAATGGTATTTGGTTATGGGGTCTTTGGGAAGTGATTAGGTCATGGGGAGAGAGCCCTCATGATGGGATTTCTAAAAGGATAAGAAGAGGCTAGGGAGTGACTTTTTCCTCTTCCTCCATAATATGAAGATACAGTAAGAAGATGGTCATCTGAAAACCAGGAAGAAAGCCCTCACTAGACACTAGATCTGTCAGTATATTGATCTTGGACTTCCTAGCTTCCAGCACAATGAAAAGTAAATGCTTGTTTTTAAGCTCCCCAGTCCATGGCATTCTGTGACAGCAGCCTGAATGAAATCAGGAGCTCCACAGCTACTTTCATTCTCAACACAGCTTCCCAGGAATCTGAGTTTAAACTTCTCAGAGGTGACAAGGGATATTTATCTCCTCTTAAAGTTTTTCTTGAAAGCCTCTCACTACATTATTTTGTGGCTTGCCTGGGACTGTGTTTCAGGCAAACTATCACCCTAGGAATTGTCCTGGGGTCTACAGTAACCACAGACAGAAGGGTGTTTGTGGTGATCATGCCACTCCCCCTATGAAACATAAAGAGGAAGGACAGTGATTTTCCTGGATTCTGCTGAAGAAGACACACCAAGAGCAGCTTGCAGGAGTTGCTGGAGGCAGAGTTCCACTGAGTAAGAGAAAGCGTTCTCTGACAATCACAGGTGTCCCAATAGCTGGGACCACCTTGTCCCATAGTGAACTCCTCATGCAGGGAAGTTTTGAGGAAAGAACAAATGGCCACTTGATAGAAAAGGTTTACAGAATAAAATGGGTGACAAGAAGCAGGAAAAAAAGTAGTTCAACTCTAGAATTTTGAGATTGCATGATTGTGTGTATATACATGTACAATAAAGACTCTGTATACATGTATATACTCTTATACCTAAGGATGTATCTATAGGCATGGCCATCTATGGGTTTGTCTGTGGATCTGTCTGAAGAGAGAGAGCACATGCAAGAATAATAGGACTAGCCCAAACATGACAAATGGTGGTGAACACTAAAGAAGAAAATGAAATAGGTCTTTTGGGGATAAAGACCTTTTTGGCCCTTTCTTTGTTGATGAAGAATAACAACAATTAAGATTAAAACAAAAATCACAATAAAAACCCAAAAGAAATTTGCAGAGTCTAGAAGGAGACAAAGCTCAAGTGCTGGCACAGAGGACCACAGCTCCCAACCACTGAGGTGGATCTCAGGTGGTTTGAGGTGAGAGCTCTGCAGGGTACTCAACAGCCACCAGGTATTGCCTAGGCCATAAAGATCTTCCTCCTTTTGCCCACCCACCTCAGAACCTGTTTCCAGGAAGGACAGCTGGTCAATCTAGACAAACTGCATAGCCAGCAGCATGTCATACAGACATTTGGTCTGTCAGCAGAACTTTCCATACCATCATTGCCAGCCTGGGGTTCTTACCACCATGACGTGCTCTGTGATGAAGAGAAGGATGTGTCTGGGGTCTGCTGAGAACATCCCACTATACAGCTTCTCCACCAGCTTCTGAGTGAAATGGCAGATGTTCATGAGTGAAGCAGCAGCAGCAGCAGCAGCAGCAGCAGCAGCTTCTGTGTTTGGCTGAGGCTCTTTATTGCCTAAGGTGGATTGAGGAGACAGACGGAGTTTGAGAAGTCATCAGAGTCTGAATGGCCTTCTTTCCACAACAGTCTCAAGTCCCTCCTGGTAACCAATCACCTTCCACTCACCTCTTTTTAACCCACTGTAGACCACTGTATTCCCCATTGCTCTGAAGATGGGGTGTTAATACACAGGTGCCCAATGAAGACCCATGTATTCAAAATAAATTGGCCTTGAACAGTCTAGTCAGTGATATAAACCAAGTGGAGAGGAAGCCAGTGTGGGGCACTAATTCTTCCAGTGACCATTTGAAATGAGGGTGGAGGAAAATTTAGGCATAAAATAAATAGGAAGACTGTCATGGTGACCTGAGGCCCTGCTGCTATGTCAGGCAGAGGATGAAGCTGTAATATGGATTATCTGTCCCAGGCAAGGATGCTTTGATCTCAGTTAATCCTATTAACAACCTTCTGAGTTAGCCACTATAGTTGTCTTCACTCCCAGATTCAGGCACCTGTCTAGAGTCATACCACCACCCAGTGACAGAGCCAAGATCAGATCTGGGGCTCTCAAGCTCACACTTCCCACTGTTCTGCTCTACCACATTTCATATAGTCCAATAGCCAGGGTTTCTACATTGTGGGGCAAGAAGGAGTCCATAAGATGAGTCATGTCACTAAGGATTTCATGGCTCAGAAAACACAGAAAGGACTTTGTTTAATCTTGTTGGGAGGGTACAGCTGCCCTGGAACTAAGCCTTCTGAAAGAAGCATTAGTCCAAACTTAGGGGCAATGGCAACATCTTCATCCAGGTTCATTTGTTTAAGAAATGTTTGTTGTGCCCAGGCATAGGTACAAAGAATGAGATGCTGAGCAGAAGAATGCTGAATTCTAGATGACATCTTGAATTACTTAATGGGAAGAGGACATAATTCTACTAAAGGTAGAGGAGAACTGGTTTTAGCTGAGAGGGCAAAAGGACTTTCTGTCTTCAAGTGGCCCAATGATGGCAGGGGTGTCATGGAAAGAAACAAACATGCCTTCCCTAGGGCCTCTAGGCAGGGCCAGTGACCTCCTATTGCAGATCTGTTGAGAGCATCTTCCAAAGGCATCCAGAGCATCCTGCAGCACTAAGATCCAGGCCTCCTCTAGGAAACGGAGGTCCATGGCTGGTGGGCATGTTGGCTTTTCTGCTCAGCTGTCAGCAGCTCTGTGTCATAACAGTGAAAAGCAAGTCTTTTCCACTCACCTCTGAACATTGACATGTCACTTCCACTCATCCCATGAAATATTTCCATGGCAGAGAGCAGGATCTCAGACTGGAATTCTTGCTTTTGTTGATTGGTGGCATTATCTGGAGAAGCCTGGAATCACACCCAGAATTCAAACACTTGCTACATGACCATCATGTCCACTCAGTGCCCACTGGGTCCCCTTACCTGGCCTGTAGGTTGATACCATAGCTGCTGGGAGCATGGGCTGCCAACAGCTCATGCCTGCCCCTTCTCCAAAGCATTGACTTCTGCTGACCAGGTTGCTTTATCTGGAAGTGATGCCCACTTCCTGGGACAAGGCAAGTGGGAGGTGGCCCACAGACAATGACTGCCTGGCAGGTGCCTAAAGGTGGGGCCAATTCTGGGATGTAGATAGCATACTTGTGCTTCCCTTGGGGTCAGGCTGTGGCTGAGATCATTTTCTGGCTAGCTTCTCCCTCATCTTCCTTGCATTCCTTCTCTGCCCCCTCTGAGAACACAGCCTTTAATAAATCACTTCTTTACGATCCCTGTATCAGGTTCTGCTTCTAGGAACCTGGCTAAGACCTGCCCTCATTCATCTCTTTACTCACTGCTGGTATGCTCCCTGCTCTGCCAGGGCCTGTAGTTCCTGGAGCACACTCTCCCACCACATCACTAAAGTCCCAGATGTTCTAGACTATGAGCTGGTTCTCACAAGAGATCAGCCCTGAGGTCTCCCTGAACATACCACACCCTTGCAGAGCCCATGACCTCTGGCAGCAGATGGCCTAGCAGCCCCTGTGAACTCACCTCCAGCAGCACCTCCAGAGGCAAACACTGCTTGGTGCTGGGAGCTGCAATCAAGAGCTCCCTCAACAGTAGCTGCAGAAACACTCTTAGCTGTTTCCGTGTGGGATGTGACTTGGCAGGCATCTGCAGACCCTCTGCAACACCGTCGCCTTCAGCCTCAGTCCCAGGACTGCTGGCATTCTGGGAAGACTCAGTCAAGACCCCCTCAAAGTCAAGAGAACCAAGAGTGAGTGGTCTGCACTGCCTCAAAGTACCTATTTATTGCTGAAGTGTGCATGGATGAAATTCTGATCAAAGCCATTAACATGTAAAGGAATTGAGGGTCCATCAAAGTAGGTAACTTGCTCAGAGTCTCATGGCTCATAAGGGTACCTGTTATGGTCCCTGAACCCAAGGTAGGTAGAAGTTGTGGAAAGAGGCTGAGCACGGAGCAATAGAAGCCTATGGCACTCAGCAGAGAAGCCCAGAACATGACCTGGGTAAGTTGTTTCCTCCTCAGAGCTACAGCCTTCATCAGTCAAATGGAGATATAGAAAGGGACATCACAGAGATGTGTGAGAACAAATGCAAGGACAGTGCATGCCACAGTACCTGGCCCTGGTATATGGTCAAGAAAGCTAGTTCCTGCCTTTTGGAGGAACCCTCACATTTACTGCCTCTCAGGCTCTTTGCTGATTGTGACAAGTAGGATCCTCAAGTGAAAAGAGGAGCTAGGACTTCAGCAAGTCCTGGCATCCAAGTCCCTGAAGCACTTTGGCTTTCACATTCTCATTTTTATATTTGTAGAAATATACATAGCTAAATAAGGCAGCATCATTAGCCCAGCTACATCCAGAAAATCACAGAGATGTTGGGATGCTGAATGACATGCCCAAGGACATATGGCCAGGGACTCCTAACTCCCAGCCAGTGAAATGTCCATGAGCATTCATTGGTTGGCACTTCCCCTTGCTCATTCATAAAATTAATGCAGCTGTTCTTAATTAAGCCATAAAATGAATTTAATGACCCCTAGGGAGGTGGTGACTGCATTAATTAGCTCTTTGTGGCCTTGACTGGAAAGATGCCATATAAATTCACAGCAAACCAAAGTCTTCTGGCCAGCAGCTTTCTGTATGAAGATGATCTGTCACATTTTCTGTACAATGCAGGTCTTTTGGAGCTGACTTGAAATTGGGACACAGCAAGGAGGTGTGGTGATAAGTGCTATGGAACTGGATCCAGGGGCCCCAAGGCAGGGCCTGGGCTCATATGAGTTTATCTGGGAGGTGACATTAGTCCCAGCCTTCCCCCAGGCAGGAAGTGTTGAGCAGGGAGAGGAAGAGACCTGGGTCAGTGTGCTCCTGTTGCCTATGGAACTCTGACTCAGCAAGCAGTGAGCCTGGCCCACTGTGCAGGGGCTGAGGTGTGGATCTAGGCTAAAAATTTCAGGACTTCAGGGTTCTGGCCACCACCTGAGGCCCTGCTTAGAGGGATGGTAAAGGTCAGCCTGTGGGATTGTCCTTCCTCCCTGCCTGGCCTCTGTGTGGGGGATGCCATTTCCCAGCCCCTCTGGTGTATTCTTTTCCTTAGTCTTACTTTTCTAGTGTGTTTCCTTAGTTAATATTAGCCCAATAGACCATTTTATCTTTTTACAAATCTTCTAGTCTTTATACTTAGTCTTTTCATTAAAACAAATTATGGCACTCTTAAATTTTACTTGGCCACTTGATTTTATTTTAAATTGATGGTGATAGAAAGGATATGGATGTTAGGGTAAGTGTTAGGGGAAGAGAGGGACCTATGGGAAGAGATGGGTGAGGTTTAAATCTTGACACTGTCACTTATTAATCACATAAACCTGGGTGCATTTTACTCTCTCAACCATTTTGTAAGATATGTCTTAGGCTCCCACTAAACCCAGAGGATACTGGTCAGTGTCAATCGCTGCTGTCAGTCTCCCTTTCCCTGACTAACACACACCACCTGTGTAGGGTGCCAATTACAGTGACATGAAGCACTAGGCTCAGGTCTGCTGTAGGCATTCAGTAGATGAAGGCTGTCACCATGCATATACTTCTAGGAAAGATTAGCTGAAAGAGTACATCATTCATTCATTTAGTCATTTAGCAGATAATTATGGATCCTGCACTGTGCTTGGCCTCATTCCTAACCTCTCTCCTTACCATTCTTTGTCTTTTAGCATGTTCTTTTAACTGCAATTACAGATATGCAGACAGGTATCACTACCTCATGTTGTCTGTCTTGGTCTCAGTTTCCTACACTACCTAGGAGGGGTGATGCATAGGTTTACCAGACAGATTTGGTTCTTCACACTCACTGACTTCCCTTAACCTGCTGGGAATGACTTTGAGTCTCAAACTCACTCATATCTCTTCCTATAGCCCCTTCTCTACTCCACACTTGCACCCTGCCCTCCAGACCCAACTGGTCCCTCTGCTCTCCCAGCCACCCACTGACTTCAAGGAGTCATGAGTCATGGCCTACAAACAAGGCTAGGGTCCTGAGAACAAAAAGCAAAGCAAGTCATTATTCCAGCTCCGTGCCCCCCACCCACCCACCCACCCACCTTAGTGTGGGTCACAGCCACAGGCATCCTGGGATGAAATTTGTTGGGAATTTGTTTCACATTATCAGTGGGAGGAGATTCCATATAGAATCTGATCTGCCATCAAATCACCAAGATTACTAACAACTCAAAAAAAATTACTGAATCTGAGTTGAAAATGACCTCAAGCTGCATCTCAGCTGAGAAAGAGAAATTACTCAAGTTTTTACTTACTGTTTCAGTCAAGTTGCCTCAAAAGGTATCATAATTGGAGGTAGGGGGTGTGTGGCAGAGAGGGATTTTGCCCTTCACTCTTGAAGAATGACAACACTTGCCCCTGTTTCATTGGGGCAGGGTTGTGGCATGTCCTACCTTATGGGTTTGCAGGGGGAAGGTGATGGCAGCCAAGGTCTGGAGGAACTCTGGTGCCCGCCAGGCTGGATCCTGTGGGTAGGTGTTGTGCACAACGGTGAGGAACTGCAGCACACTGGCTGGGAAGGTTTGCTCCCAGGCACCATCTCCACTCCCTGTCAAGGGCTGAAAACACATGATGAGAGGGATGTGTGGAAGCCAGAGGATTTGAAATCTAGGAAGAAGACCTGCTTTCTGTTACTGTCCCCCAGGCATTTCATTGCAAGACCTCTAAGACTGTGGATTGGCTTGGAATACTGGTCTTCAGCTGCAGAAGGGTTTCATGCACATAGGCATTGTTCTACAGGCTTTACACATATTCCTCTTTCCACCTCATAACAATCCTCTGAAGTAGGTCCTATGTTTATCCTTATTTTACAGATGGGACAACAAAGGCACAGAGAGGTTAAGTAGTTTGCCAAAGGTCACCTAGTAGGTAAGGAGCAGATCCAGGAGTTGACTGAGTCCAATCAATATGGCTATAAAGTCTGCCTATCTTTCCCATATTCTCATATTGCCTCTATATGATTTGACATGGCTTTTGTGCCCAAGGAACTTGCAAATCAGGGTCAACCCCAGCCTTTCACAGCCCAGTGATTTTGTTCCCATCTCTAGACCCTGCCTTGGTTTATATATGTCCAGGACTCTTAGAACTTGAAGAACCCCATCCCAGAGGAATCTGGGTGGATCATGTTGTATGTAGCTGATACCCAGTACCCTGAGGGGACCTGGGCACATGTCCATCCCTATACCAAAACCTAGTCTCAGTCACATGGCTGAGTATCCATCCTGGGTGCACACTAGTGTCCCCTTGGAGCCCAGCTCTCTTAATTAGCTGTGCCAAGTCACTTTCTCTGGAGATTGATTATGGCCTCAATACGTCCAGCTGCTGCCTGAGGCCCTGCTCTATCTGGTAGACAGCCTGGAACTTGAAAATTGGACCACCTTGCATAGACACACCAAGAACAAAATGGAGTGATGCTCTGACTACTCCTATGAGTGAATGTCAGGTCTTCCTTTGGCCAACTATTGTATTTTCCTGTGTATGAGTACCCATGTTTTTGACCCAAACTTTCAGGGAAAAAAATTGTTTAAATTTTTAATTAAATTTTTTATTTATATTTAAATACTTGTTTTTGTATTATAAAGGAATTTTAACATTATTTTTGAATATATTGTGGTATAAGAAGTTTTATGTAACAAATAATTACAAAACACGAGAACAGATACAAGGTACTTCAGTTACTACCCATGTATAATGTGCACCCTTATTCTTCCCTAAAATTTTTGGGCAAAATAATGTGCACCATACATGGTAAAATGCAGTACTCAGCCACTCCCATCCATGGTTTCCTCATTTCCCCACCAGTCTGCTTCAAGTTCCAGCCCCATATTCCTGAGCCAGATGTCCTGTTTACTAAGCAGATACTGAGTTCCTGGAACTGAATCTCATATTAGAATACTCAGACCTATTACTGAAAGAAAGGCCTTGTGCATGGAACAGCTAGGAAGCAAATTTTAAACTGTATCCTGCAAGGGTTTGATATGGGCTGAGCAGGCAGGCAGAGAGAAACTGATTCTGGCTTGTCCACCAGGTTCTTACAGCACAAGATTAGATTTCAGGGGGAATGCCAGAGGTTGAAGTTCAGAGAATGTTTTTTGGAGTTACTCCCTCTGGTTTAAATCCTTAATCTGCCTCTTAGTGACTGTGTATCCCTCATAAGGCTGAAACAATTTCTTAATCTCCCCACACCTCCAGTCCCAACTCTGTAAAACAAGGATTGTAATATGACCTATTTCATCTGGTTATTGTGAGGACTGAATGAGACATTTTAGTCCTTCAGGCTTATTTTCATAGTGACTAGCAGAGTGTAAATACAGAAAAAGCTGGTAGACAAGATCAGAAAGACAGGACTTGAACTTTTGGAAGAGAAACTTGAATTTCATATACTGAGCAACCAGAACCCCCTGAAGGTTTTTAAGCACAATGGTGATCAAAAATGCAATGCTGATGGCTGGACACAGGTACACCCACCATGCCTTTGCTCCATAAACTTGCCTAAGGGAGTTAACCTCCTTAGCTACAATTTCTACATTCGCACAATGGAAATAACGCTGTCTGATTCAAAGGATTGTTGAACACAGTGAAATGACTAACATCTACGAGACCAACAATGCAAATACATTGGAGAGAACTTGGAGAAATTAGAACCACCCAATTAGAATAAAAGCTTGTGAGAGCATAAGTTGACACTTCACTTTGGAGAAACATCTGGTTATATCTACTAAAGCAAGTCATGTGTATAACTAGTGACCCACAATTTCACTCCTGGGCATATTTCTTTCTAACAGGAAAAAAAATATGTATCCCCAGCCAAAAATATGCACAAAGCAGATTCATTCATAATATTTCCAAATGGAAACAACCAAGAATAGTTAAATAAATTGTGATAAGTTATCACAATAAAATACTACTCAATAAAACAAAAATGATTTACTGACATATACAACATCATGAATGAACTCCACAAATATAAGGATGAGTGAAAGAAGACAGATGTGATAGATTATATACTGTATGATTTTATTTATATCAAGTTCACAAATATGCAAATTAATCTGTGGTAGGTTAGTTACCACTGGGCAAAAGAATAACATCAAACCAAGTAAGTTCTGAGCAAACAATAATATAAATAAGACAAAATAAAAGAAAATAAATGGTTTGAGAAAGGTACCTTAGAGTTATTTGCTATAATTAACTTTCCAGTCTTTTTCTCTTATCCTTCCAGTTTTTATTTTTATATTTTGATGCTGGTCTACTGCACATAGTAGACTATACTTTTATGACAGATATTTTCATTGAACCAATACAACCTTTGGGTGACTTTGCTTTTATTATGTTTGCTAGATATAAGAAGGTTGGGCCTTGTTTATTGACCAATCTGAGAGTCCCATCTGTAATATACCAGTTCACCATTTTATGTTTGATATTATAATGTAAATGTTTAGTTTTATTTTTTATTTCTGTCAGCATACTATTTATTTTCTTTATTTTAAATATGTTCATATTATTCCTCTTATTTTAAAAAAATAACATTAATTTGTTAGAAAGGTAACAGATTTCTTATCCTGAAAACAGAAAAGTATATAATTTTTCAGGTATTCCAAAATTAATCTCAACATTAGGTCTGTGATGGAACCATGAAAAAGTTCCTCAAAGATGTGAAGTTCACAGATCACATGCTCTGACTAGGACAAACAAAACTGAAAATGGTTAACAACAATAAAAGAAACAAAAAGTTCAACCACATGGACATTGTAAAATATAAATCAAGAAGTCTTTAAAACTGCAATCACAGAAACTCTAGAAGACAAAACAAAACAAACAAACAAACAAGCAACAACAACAACAAAACGAAGGTGCCAAATATCAAAATCTTAGAACTAGTCAGAAAAAAAATATCAGGAGAACGATAAATGTATCCTAAGGTGGTTCTTTAAATAAATCTTCAGGTCCTGAGCTTCTTAAATAATGGGAGTGGTGGGGCAAAGAGAGAGTATAAGCTTATAAATTAAGAATTATAAAGGAAAAATAATCACACAAAAATTAAATAATTTTTAAAAAGTACTCAGAAAACTATATAACACTGAAGAAAGAAATCAAAGAAGACACAAATAGAAGCATGTAACATGTTCATGGATTAGAAGAATTAACATCATCGAAATGTCCATACTGCCCAAAGCAATTTATAGATTCAATGCAATCCCTATTAAAATACCAATGGCTTATTTCACAGCTATAGAACCAATATTTCAGAAATTTATATGGAACCATAAATGACCCTGAAGAGCTGCAGCAATTTTGAGAAAGAAGGACAAAGTAGGAGGGATCACAATACCTGATATTAATCAAACTGTATTACAAGTCCACTGTAATTAAAACAGCCTGGTAGTGGCATAAGAACAGACACATAGACCAATGGAACAGAACAGAGAGCCCAGAAATAAACCCAAGTCTCTATGGTCAATTAATATTTGACAATGGGGGAAGAAGAATAAAATAGAGTACAAATAGCCTCTTCAACAAATGGTGTTGTAAGAGCTGAATAGCTACATGCAAAAAAGTGAAACTTGATCACCAACTTACTCCATACACAAAAATAAATTCAAGGTGGGTAAAACACTTAAATATAAGTCATGACACTATAAAAGTCTTGGAGGAAAACATTGGCAGGAAATTCTCAGACATGCCATGTAGCAACACCTTCACCTATATGTTCCCTAGAGCAAGGGACATAAAGGAAAGAGTAAACAAATGGGACCTCATCAAAATAAAAAGCTTTGGCATGGCTAAAGAAAACAGCATTAAAATGAAAAGAAAACCAATTATGTGGGAAAACATATTTGCCTATGATACCTCAGACAAGGATTTGATCTCCAAAATATATAAAGAACTCACATGACTACACTTCAGGAAGACAAAAAACCCAATTAAAAAAATGGGCAAAAGACTTGAACAGATACTTCTCCAAGAAGGACATACAGAGTACTCAGAGACACATGAAAAGATGCTCAGCATCACTAGCCATCAGAGAGATGCAAATTAAAACCACAATGAGATACCACCTCACACTGGTGAGAATGACCATCATAAACAAATCAACAAACAAGTGCTGGTGAGGATATGGAGAAAAGGGAACACTAGTGTACTGTTGGGGGGGATGCAGACTGGTATAACCACTGTGGAAAACAATATGAAATTTCCTCAGAAAACTAAAAATGGAACTGCCTTTTGACCCGGCAATTCCACTGCTATGATTATATCCTAAGAACCCTGAAACACCAATCCAAAAGAACCTATGCACCCCAATGTTCATAGCAGCACAATTTACAATAGCCAAGTGCTGGAAGCAACCTATGTGCCCATCAGTAAATGAATGGATCAAAAAACTATGGTACATTTACACAATGGAATATTACACAGCAGAAAGAAAGAATGATCTCCTACCCTTTGGGACAGCATGGATAAAACTGGAGAGCATTATGTTAATTGAAATAAGCCAGACAGTGAGGGATAAATACCATATGATCTCATCTTTAAATGGAACATAATCAACAAAAGGAAAAAGCAAGCAAAATACCACCAGAGACGCTGAAAAGTAAGAACAATCTGACAATAACTGGAGGGGAATGGGAACGGGATAATGGGGGGAAGGGTTTTCAGGAATTACTATAAAGGACACATGGACAAAACCAAGGGGGAGGGGGAAGCAAAGGAGAGGGGAGGGTTTGGCTGGGGTAGGGGGCAGCAGTGGGGGGAAACTGTAATTGAACAACAATAAAATAATAAAAGAGAGATCAAATGTGTGTATTAAATAAATGGGGAGATTTTTAAAAATGTGTTACCTAAACTAGGTCAAAGAGACCTTTAAAAACCCAAAAAAAGGCAATAATGGGAAAAAAATTAGGCCCAAGATGTTTCATAGGAAGAATTTAAATAATATAAAAACTACAGATTTACTATCTTCTTAAATATAAAGTCTTTTAAAAATAAAGCTAGCATAATACTGATATAAAAACCTGACATTTGCCTTCATGTCAAAACCAACCTCTCTACCCACCTATGGTGGACTTGAATGGCTTTAATTGAGGGATCTCCATGAAGTCTCTCTACGTCATGTCTATAGCAGGTAGACATCCATCTTCTCTAATACAAGTCTGTTGGGGCCTTAGCTTGCTGATGCTGTCAGCAAGACAGCATATTGAGGTCTGAGCCGCCAGCATTGCCCCCTGGGGGCATCTGCAGAGCACTCGAACCAGCGACCAATCAAGGTACTGATCACGCACCTGACTGACCAATCAAGGTACTGATTACGCACCTAACTAACCAATCACTAACAAGAGCACGAGGTGAACACGCACCAGGGCAACCTATCAGAGCAACTTCCCTTTTCCCGTCCCTATATAACCCCCACCGCTCAAATAAAATTTTGCAGCTTGAACAGAACCCTTTGTCTTGCTGCCGTTCTTCGCACCTCTTGTTCTCACCCCTATTCATCCGCTTCAGGTAGGCTCGGGACCCTCGTTGACTGCTCCGCAGGCCAGAGCACAAGTCTTACTACATGTGAAGCCCACCTGCCATGGCCAAGGTGAGCTCCCTGAGGGAAGAGGCCCTATTTTCCTATCCACAGGGTCCCAAAACTCTTGACCTAAAGTAGTTGCTCAAAAATGTTCCCTTTGACTGAATGCATAAATCTCCCAATGATGAAAGTCAAATGATTAGGCAAATGAAAATAAGGTCAATTAATATTTGACAAAGGGGGCATGGGCACAAAATAGAATACAAACAGCCTCTTCAACAAATGGTATTAGGAGATGTGGACAGCTACATGCAAAAAATTATTTGACCACCAGCTTACACCATGCAGAAAAATAAACTCAAGATGGATAAAAGACTTAAGTATAAATCATGACACCACAAAAGTCCTAGAGGAGAACATAGGGAGGGAAATTTCAGATATCGCACACAGAATTATTTTTACCCATATGTCCCCTAGGGCAAGTGATATAAAGGAAAGAATAAACAAATGGGACTACATCAAATTAAAAAACTTCTGCACAGGTGAAGACAACATCAGCAAAATAATAAGGGAACCAACCGTATGGGAAAATATATTTGCCAATGATACCTCAGACATGGGTTTGACCTCCAAAATATATAAAGAACTCATAGGACTCCACACCAGGAAGACAAACAATGCAATAAAAAAAATGGATGAAGGACATGAACAGACACTTCTCCAAGGAGGACATACAGAGGGCTTAGACACCTATGAAAGCATGCTCGATATCACTAGCCATCAGAGAATGCAAATTAAAACCACAGTGAGATACCACTTCACACAGGTCAGAATGGCGATCATTAGCAAATCAACAAACAACAAGTGCTGGTGAGGATGTGCAGAAAAGGGAACCCTAGTGTACTGTTGGTGGGAATGCAGACTGGTGCAGTCACTGTGGAAAACAGTATGGAATTCCCACAAAAAACTAAAGATGGAACTGCCTTTTGGTCCAGCAATTCCACTACTAGCATTATACTGTAAAAATCCTGAATCACCAATTCAAAAGAACCTATGCACCCAAATGTTTATAACAGCATTATTTGCAATAGCCATGTTCTAGAAAGAGCTTAAATGTCCATCGGTAATTGAATAGATAAAAAAAAAAAAAGCCTGTGGTACATTTACGCAATGGAGTATTGTGCAGCATAAAGAAAGAACTCCTACTCTTCACAATAGCATGCATAGAACTGGAGGTCATCATGCTAAGTGAAATAAGCCAGGCAGTGAAAGACTAATACCATATGATCTTACCTATAAGTGGAACCTAATCAACAAAACAAAGAAATGAGCAAAAAAGAACCAGAGACATGGAAATAAAGAACAAATTGACAGGGACCCAAGGGGAGGGTGACAGGATAACAGGGAAAAGAAGGGGAACACATACAAAGGACCTATGGACAAGGACAATGGAAAGGGGATAGTCTTTGGGAGCTGGGGACAGATGAGGCAGGGGAGAGCAATGGGGCAGGGAATGGGGACAACTGTATCTGAACAATGATTAATAAAAAAGCAGTAGCAATTTCAGTAACAACAATAAAACTTCAGCTTGAAATCCTGAGCAGAAATGTCCTAAAATAATTTTTAAAGGCATTCTTTTTCCATTTTAAGTTATTTTAAATTTAAAGAGTATTTGCTTCCAATTTTGCCATTTCTGACAGTCTAAAATCATGGGAAAGGACACAAAAATTGAAACTTACATTTGGGGTCAAATATTTGCCCCAGATTTAGTGTTTTTCATCATTTAAAAGATAAAATTTTATTAATGTGTTGGAATGATTTTTGTTTCAGTTTTTATACTATCTAGAATCATAGCTTTCTAGAGGCAGAGGGAATCTTTTATATATGGGACAGTCCCAACTGTGCATGTGGATTAAATATTATGCATGTAAGTTGTAACCTAAACTTTCAAAGTATGGAATTATAGAAGACAAAATAGAACCAAAGCATCAGCAACAAGGAAGGAA
>PVIA01015317.1:0-23080 GCA_004024845.1 Tonatia bakeri
TGGCTGCCGTGCTTCGGGGTCCACTTTCGGCAGTGTCCTGAGGACAAGCTGCATGGAAAATGAAGTCCCGCTTTCTGCCCAGCACGTGCGGCCGCACCAGCTGGAGGTCCCTTGCTTGCGTGCACGGCTGGGCAGGAATGCAGAACAGAGCCCAGCCACATCTGGTCCATTCGGCGGTCATTAGCCCGCCTCCACTGCAGCCTCGCACAGCAGAGCCCCTCCCTGCTTCCCTCCGGCTCTGCCTGGGTGACAGTGGGACTTGCCTGGGAAGGACAGTGTCACTTGGCATTCGCTGGGGCAGGAGGAGAGGATGCACAGTTCCTTCGAGTGACTCAGCAGCCTCTGTCCTCGGACCAAAAGCAAGACCAGGTCACGACAGCGTCGCCTGGATGAACAGCGCCCTCCCGTGGGCCCGATGCTCTGCTCCAGCCGGACCTGTCACTTACAGCGCCCTGTTGTGTCGCAGAAGAGGCTGCTGGTGGAGCACTGGTCTGTCTTTTGGCTACACCCGAGTGAGAACACTGCACGGAATTTCTAGAGTAGGGCTGCGGTTTTATTTCATCCTGTGGAATCGGCGGCCGAGGGTCCAAGAACACGTGCTCCTCTCCGTTCTTTCAGCCGCTCTGCCCCGGGACTCACACCTCCCCTGTGCCCAGGTGCATCTCTCTGAAGAAGCCACTCCCCCAGGGAAGGGGCTGGCATGCTGCTCCACGTGATGGCCGCTTCTCAGGGTGGGAGGAAGTGGGCGGGCACTCGGAGCTCGGTGTGCTGCAGGCCCCCTGACTGCGGGGCCTGGGAAGGCGGAACGTGCGTGTGCCCGGGATGTGACGGGCCAGCCCTTGGCAGCCGGGCTGCTCTTCAGTCGCTTTGTGCTGGCCGAAGGCGGGCAGGCCCCTGGTCTCACTCCAGCTTCTGGGGAGCGTGGGCAAGGACGTCAACCTGTCTGGAGCGTGTGTGGCGGTGTTCATGTCACATGCGTGTCCACGTCCACCTGCCCTCTGAGCCCCCACTTCTCCTGCATCTCCCTCCTGCTCCCCAGTCCGTGTCCTAGCCGGGCTGTTTCTGGGCTCTGCGTCGGTCACTCCCCCAGTCCTTGTTTTCCACTTCCACTGCTGTCAGCTTCTTCAAATCAGGAGAACCTTGGCCTCCTCAGCAGTCTCTCGTCAATGACAGGGTGTCCAGGTTCAGCCCCGTCATCTCCCCCACTGTTTCAGAGCACCCGCTCACTCTCTGTCCCTGGGGTGCAGGTGCACTGCCCGGCTGCGAGCCGGACGCGGGATGAGCAGAGCCGGGGGCCCCCCCTCGGGGCTCTGGGACTCAGCTGGGAGGCCCTTCTCGCAGCAGCAGACCCGGAGGGTCCCGAGTTCTCGTCCTGCACCGGCGTGTGGTAACGTGAAGATGTCTCACCTTTCCAGGGTGCACTGACAATGGGTACGTGAGGCTCGTGGTGATACACTCTCAGAACAGCGTGGAGCACCTGCCCCTCGTCGGGGAGGTCGGCCTCTGCTGGAGGACTGAGGCCGCTGACGGCTGTGTGAAGGTAATTGCCGTTTCTGATTTTAAGATGACCTGGTTTCTGCACGATAGAACATGTCTGTTGGTGTGTACGTATGCTGCTGCCTTCAAAGTCCTGGACTTAGGGTTCCGGTGGCCAAAGGTCATGCACGCTTTTTAGCTGCTGCTGGCCTGGTGGCACATCCGTCTCTGTTTCCCGAGCGCCTTTTGTGCCACCGAGAGTGGAGGTGTGCAGGGGGCCTGCTGCCGCCGTGCCCAGTGTGGCGACTGCACCTCCCAGCCCTTCTGTTTGTTCTGCGGAGACAGAGTGGAGCTGTAGGTGAGACCAGGTGAGTAGCATTTTCTCAAAATGTCTTAATTACTCACCCACCAATTCAACATTTATTTCAGTTATGAATTTCGGGACATGGCTGTTTCCTTGAATAGTTGAATCAATTTAGGTCACTATCACAACTTGGCCACATGGACGGGAGAGTTCATCTAGTGTCTGGGGACTGGTGGAGACGGGGGCGGAGACGGGGGCGGAAGGGAGAGGTGGGGGGACCGGAGGGGAGAGGTGGGTGCTCTAACCTAGTTTTGTCTCTCTTTATGGTTCTCATGCCCATGGCTGCCCCGGATTTGCGTTATCCTCCAGCTTTGTTTTGTGGGGTGAGCAGGGTTTTCACACTCCGTGGGATCGGTCTCCTCTGATGCCGAGGGCCCCCAGGACAAGGCCGTTCTTGTGTGGACGCCCTGTTGGACTGTTAGTGGTGGGGACAGAGACCAAAGCAGTATTTTACCGCTGAGCATTAAAACACATAATTATCATCAAGTGCAGCGGGCCCTTGCACAAGGCAGAGGTCAGGGGTGCTGACCGTATTTCTCCCCCACCCCCCGACCTGCCGTGCAGCTGATGATCCATATGTAACTTGACTCTCTAAAAACGTGCTACTGATAGCCTATGGAAACAGCCAGTTAACACGTATTGTGTGCACGGTGCGTGTGCCGCTCGCCATTGTCGCAGCAAAGTCAGCCGGAGAGAAGAGTGTGTTGTGGAGACGGTCACGGGGAAGGGAAGTGCGTGGACAGAGTGTGTTGGGAAATTGCGGCGGCAGCAGACCGTGCAGTGCACGCCGCCGTGTGCTGGGGCTCGGCTGCTTGGGGTAAGGAAGCATTTCAAAGACTGGCTGTCATGTGCAAAGGAATGTTAAAGACCTGAGACCAGGCTTTAGATGGTCTTATAAAAATATGTACCAGAACAAAACATCAAGGTCAAGATAGACTTGGAGGACCAGGAGAGGCGGGTGTAAAGCAGACCTAGCGGCCGACATAGTTTTAAAACCGTTCATCCTGCCCTTTCTGGTTGCCGACAGTGGGATGAGCTATTCCCGGGTTCAGCAGGAGAGCGTGCCTCACACAGAGCACCAGCCTCGCCGAGCCCTGACCCTTCTGCACATGGTCTCCAGTGGGGTGGGACGTGAGGTGACCTAGCTGCCTACCGGCCCACCCCAAACAGTGTGTCAGTGGCGAGGGCGGTGACAGACCCCCTCACGGCCGCTCTGCGGGCATGGCTTTAGAATGAGCTCCCGGCAGTGGCTCTTCAGGTCCCTAACCCTGCGTGACTGATGCACACGTGCGGGTGTCTAGCCAGGCAGCTTGACCCGAACACAGGAGTTCCCATTCTTCCAGTTAGGGATGAGCTACATGTCCTTGGGCAGCAGGACAGTCGTCCCTAGAAAGCCCTTCCCTCAGCGGGGCTTCATTCGGAAGGAGGAGGGGAACCCGCTGTCTCCCCCTGGCGCCCGCAGGTACATGGGGCTGCTTGGCTCTGCACTGCTTATACTTTGGGTTCCGTGTTGGGACCAGACTGTTCTCAGAGCTACTAAGGAGCAGACGTCAGAGGTTCGATACCGAAACTATGAAATATCCCTTAAGAAATCAGTTTCAAGGAGTTACAAGTTCTTATAAACAAGGGCATACGAGAGAAAACACTCCTTAGGAACATACAGCTATTAAAACCTGACAAACAAAAACCCTTGCTTCTCCTGGAAGCTAGAAATGGGAGGCGCCTCCTAACGCTGCATTTACAATGAGCCCGGTGCGTCCAGATCTGTGACTTTGGCCACGAGGACAGAAAACGAAATGGTGGTCTTGATGGCGCTGACGCAGGGAGGGCCTGCCGGCTGCCCTGTGTGGTGGGAATTGGTTGGAGGTCCTCCGGTCCCTGTTCCCGGAGCGTCTTCCGTCAGAGGGGTGGGGTGGTAGGGGGCCTCCAGCCCAAGCCCTGGCACGAGGCTGCTCAGCCGGGAAGTGGCTGGAGCCTGAGCGCCATGATCCCATGTGGCCGGTTACTCAACTGGAGAGCAGTGTGTGGTAACCAGATCAGTCCCCGCTGCCCCTGAAGCCAGGCTATGGGGTCAGATGCATTCAGAGACGCTGACTGTGGCTGAAGTGTCGGTCACGCGCCCCCACGGGGCAGCAGCTCCGTAGCTGGTAGCTGTGCTGTTGGAGCAGCTGTGGGGGCAGCCAGGCTACCGTGCGGGTGGCCCCGCCGTGTCTTCTGTTCAAGGGAAGCAGGACCCTCTCCTGCTCTGCTCGGCCCCAGGTCCTGTCAGAAGTGCGGACTGGCGGAGGTTTTCCTTGTACTTATTCCTTGTACTTTTCCCTGTTACTCCTTGGCATTTTTGATGTGATTTTAACATTACTTCTATATCTGCATGGAGCTTGGCATGGGTTTTTATCCAGGCTGCATATTTCAGCACATCAGGTCTGGCTCCACTTTGTGCTGGAGGGGTTGCCTTCTGTGGAACCTGCTGGTGGGTGTACCCCGGGCCAACACGTGGCTGTGGCTGCGCCCCCTTCCCCGTAATGAGAGGGATGCTCTGGCCAGTTTGCTGGCCAGTGCTGTGGTGAAATGGGTGATCACAGGCGAGGACATCTAAGGGACTAGGATGTTCCCATGCATGGATGTGCTGCGCCTCCCAGACGCTGAATTTCCCGTCTGGCGGAGTCCACTGTGACGGGGAGCGGACGAGGGAGGCCGATCACCACGGGGCCGGGGTTCTGCTTGTGGCTGCAGGGCGTGTCCTGCAAGTGCACGTGGACACGCAGCGATTCAGGAGAGGGTGCAGACGCAGCTCTTGGAGGAGAGAGACAGAGAGAGGGAGTGAGTGGAGGAAGCTGTGAGGGAGGCTCTGAAGCGCCAGCATGTCTGAATGCCACACGGTTCTTCTCCGCAGACCCTCCTCTTCTGTACAGGGGCAGGGCGGAGGGGCTTGGAGCCCTTCTCCCTCACTCCCACCTCCAGGTCCCAGCCCATGCCCAGGTGGCCTTGCGTTTCTCCCGCCTCTTCTTCCCTGTGAGTCCCTGGACTGCTCACCGGGGGCTCTGAGCTCGGTGCCGGCACCGGAGCACCACCAGGGCCCACGTCTCTGCCCCCTGCTCTCGCTCCTTCACCCAGCGGCGTGTGCTGGGCGCAGGTGTGGTGAGGGTCAGACCGCCCGGCCCTTGTGACTGACTCGGGCTGGCACCCCGCCCCCGCACCTCACCCAGGAGTTAAAAGACCCTGTGGTTTGGTTCCCTTTTTCCTTCTCCCTCCTCTTTCACGTGACTCTTGTTTACCTCACTGACACATTTACACATTTATCAGACCTGGCAGGTCAAATTGGCCATGTCATCCTCACACTTACAAATATCTGTGCTTATTTTGTAGAGTTGTTCTATAATGGACGTAACTCTTTTGGATGAATATGGGAAACCCTTTTGGTGTTTCAGTTCCCCGGTTTGCATGCGAGCGTCCCCCAGCCCCGGTGACAGCGCCCGCCTCACGGGGCAGACGTCCTGCATTGACTACGAGGACGCGGCGGGAGCCGTGCACATGCGGCTGGTGCGGATCAAGGAGACGGAGGAGTTCTTCATCGTCAGCCTGGTGCTCCGCCTCAGCCTGGCCAGGATAAACCACTGGTTTGGGACGCGGCACTGACTGCTCGCAGCGGGTGGCGGGTGGACGTGCGTTTTATTTTGAATCAACCAGATTTGTCCTTGGTGCTGGAAGTTAAAATAAAACAGTAGTTTGCTCGATGCCTCCTTATTTCACATCAGAAATTAGGATTGTTGGGTCATTTTAAAGTTAACGTTTCGAGGATTAAGTTAAAATTTAAAAACAATAAAATAGCACATGCTCAGGAACAAAGTTAAAAGACACATGGACGAAAACTAGGGGGAGGGTGGTACTGGGAGGGAAGTTGGGAGGGAGGGGTGGGTGGGCTGGATTGGGAGTAAAGGGAGAAAACTGGACTTGAACAATGATTAAAATTAAAAAAAAATAGCACATCCTGATGAAAGCTCATAAAGTAAAGAGAAAAAGAAACTGACTTCTCTTCTGCCATCAGAGTCTAAAAGCAAGAAACTGCTTCGGCACGGGAACCACGTGCACACGCGGGTGTTGTGACTGGGGCTTCTCTTCACTGGTGGGGCCGAGCGAGAGGGCTGTGTGAGTGGGAGCTGCTGGGGGTCGGCCGCGCTTACGGCGCCGGCAGCCACATCCGAGCTCAGTAAAACCAAGTGAAGCAGCCTGCTTCCCGAGAGAGGCCTGCTGAAGTCGTCAGAGGGCACGGCCTCGCTGCCGAGGGCGGAGCGGTGCAGAGCGGTGGGACTCTGGACGGAGGCGGCAGGGGAGCAGCGAGCCGTCCTCAGCGGAGGACGCGGGACCTGAAGGACCCTCAGGACTCACACGGAGGCGCCCTGCGGGTGAGCGCGTGATGTCTAGGGTCCCGTTCTTCGCTGGGTTTGGACTGTACCGATGAACGTTGGTTACATTTCCATCTCCAACTTGAAGCTGTTCTCAGAAGTGCTTTCGGGAATGCCACTCGGCTCCCGCTGGGCACCCCACCGGCGCCCTCCTCTCTGCTGCTGCTCCTCGTGTGGAGTGACCCGGTCGTTTCTCTTTGGGGACGTGTATGTGGCCACAGTGCAGAGTGAAGAGCTTGCATGCGGCAGCAGGAGACTCCTGTGGCAGACGCTGCCCCGCCTCCTGCCCCCCAGATCCTCGGTAGAGCCCTGGGGACAGACAGCACAGGGCAGAGCTATTTTCACGCTGTCACTGGGGAGCAGGCGTAGGGCACCGCCCCTGCTGGGTGAGTACAGACCGTAGGATGAAAGGATGTTCTCTCAGAACTTGGAAGACGCTTCTGGGAGCGTTGATCCCGGTGCCGGTGCCGTCGGTGTGTGTGACGCCGCTGTGGTGGCTCCTCTGGAGTGATCTGTTGCTTTTCTCTCTCCGAAGGCCGTTGGACTTCTTCTTCCTTGGTGTTTGGAGATTGCAAAATGATGTGCATTGGAATAGGGCTTTTTCACTCATTATGGCCCATTTACTCTAGAAACTTATGTGCTTGAGTTTCGGATTATTTTTTAATCTGTCGGTACTCTCTCTCTTTTTTCTGTAGCTTTTACTGATCACCCATCCTCTCTGGCTCGGTCCTCTCCAACCTCTCGTCCGCTCTGTCTTCCATCGCTCGGGCGTTTGTTCTGCTTTCTGGAATATCGCTTCGATCTTGCATTTCAGCCCTTACAATGGATTTTCTTTTTTTATTTCGATGGTGAGGTTTTTACTTCATTAGAATTCTTTTTTTTTTTTTGGTTTCTTAGAGACATTCTGCACCCATTTTATAAATGCAGCATCTCCTCCAGTGCAGGGTCGGCAACCTTTCTGTTAAGGGCCAACACCAGTTTCTGCTTTGAGGGCCATATAGTGTCTGTGGCAGTTGCTCAGCCGGGCCCTCCCAGCAGGAAGTCGGCCAGAGACAGAACCGGAACAGAAGGGCCTTTCTGTGTTCCAAAGTCCTGGACCGAGGGGCACAGGCAGCAGGTTGAGAGCGACCTCCAGGCTGTGGTGCACACCCCACACAAAAGCCTCCGAGGTTCTCCATTTTCGTTTTCACAAATCTTTCCATCTTTACCGTTTGGCAAAACCGTAATAACTAGTTTCAGGCCAGAGCCATGCATGGGCGCTAAGACTTGTGGGTGAAGGTGTGACGGGAAACAAGGTATTGCAGTCTCAGAATATCTTGCCTTGATGTGCTTGTGATTACAAAGAAAAGAGTAGGAAGTCCTTGGGGGAGGTGCCCACAGAGGCAGCTCCTCCAGCCGGTCCCTGCTGCCCGCACGGCGCCAGGTGCTGCTGCTCCTCACTGGGCTCTGACTCGCCGCGATTGGGGGCTCTGCCACAAGGAGGCCCTTGTCCCTCTGCCAGAGCCCCCACACCTGCCTCGGTGGCCCTGCTCCTGCGTGTGCAGCCTCCTCACTTCACTCGGCCTCAGAAACATCACAGTGGGCCACTGCGTATATTCTTTGTGCCAGAACATGACATACTGACCCTCGGGTAGATGACGGACAGCTTGAAAGGAGAGACGGGCCAGGCAGGGGCTTGGACGGGGGGATGAGTAACAGCAAGACGGAGCTGCAGGGGCATCTGCTGGGTGGCCAGCAGGCTGGAGACAACTAGGTTTGAAAGGTGCCCCTGGATTAAGAAAGGCCAATAATTCCATGGGCTTCTGGCATAGGAGCTGTCCTCGGTGGGGTGCTGGGGACCTGGTCATTACAGCCGGCATAGGCCAGCCCCAGAGGGCAGAAGCCTGCCATGAGTGCAGAGTGGGGTGTGGGCTCAGAAAGGGGGCTGGCCTGCCTCTGGCCTCAAGACTGGCTCGAGACAACCTTTGAAAATCCCCTAACCCAGGCAAAACCAACCACGTCACAGCTGCTGCTCCACATGGTGGCCCTCAGCACCCCCTCACCAGGCTGCTCGTCACCCGACCTGGGCCATGCAGACCCCACCCCACCCACCTCACTGCTCCACCCCAGTCATGGTTGTGGGAACCGACCGTGGGGGCTGGGAGACACTGTCAGTGGTTGGAGTGCGGACGTGATATTAGTTCTCTGTGTGGTAAGTGTTCACAGATCACACTCAATATAAACGACAGCCCCTGGCCGGGGGCCGACCACCCCAGTGTTGTCTGTGTTGGAATTAAGTTGCCAGACTCACGAAACAAGTGTTTACCAGCCATACTCCCTCGTCCGAGAGGGCCCACCAGCCTCCTGTCTGCAAAGCAGGGGAATGACAGTGCTGGGCAGCTCGCGCCTCGGGGGGTCTCGAAGCGGTGCCGGCTCGTGCAGCTGAATCAGTTCAAGAAAGTAGCAGGTGCACTCCTCATCTCGCTCTTGACAGAGGAGTGTGCAGTGCAGGAAAGCACACCTACCACGAGGGAGAAGGCGAGGACGTTTTCATGTCCCTCGTGCTCCAGGTGTGACCTCTCGCCTGATTTAAAGCCAGCCTGACGGTCTGACCAGCCCTTGCAAAGATGATTTTCATGTGTGACCTGATGGTCGTCTCTTACTGACGTTTTGTGAGTCTGATGATTATAACTGCTGCAGAAAGACAACGTTTGTGTGAGAAACTCACCGTGTGCAAAACGTTTTTCCAAGGCCTGTGATGAAGGAAACGTGCCTCTGCAACACTGGCCGCACAAGTGTGGCTCCCGCGGGCGGCAGGGGACTGTGTGCAGGGAATGACAGGCATTCAGCTCCAGCACTGGACGTCTTTCGTGGGCTTCTGTGGCCTCGACGAAGAGCACCTGGACTTTCTGTGACTCTCTGCTAGACGAGCGTGGCTGCAGGAGTCCCTGGCGGGGAGCCAGGCTGCGGGCGGGGGGAGCGCAGCAGAGTTGGTGGGTCAGCAGGGACGCCAGGGCACCCGGAGAAGTGGGAGCCGCTGTGGAGAGGGGCAGGGACGTGGGTTCAGAGCTGCTGGGTGCTGCGAGGGCCAGCAGGCTGCCCGGAAGGTGGGGGCAGGAAAGGCTGATCTGGACCCAAAAGGGACCCAACAGCTACAGGCCCGGCCCTCTGCAAAACATGGGAACCGAGAGAACTCGGATGGAGCCCTGGGCTCCCACCTCCGTCATTTCCGGGCCTCCCAGGATGTGGTCTTCTTGGTCCTGGTCCCAAAAATGACGAGCAGGGCTGAGCACACCCTCCGAGGACTTTAAGTCTTCATTTCACCTCCCACTTGACCTAGCCTTTTGGGGGTGAGAAAGTGAACTTGGGAATTGCCCGAAAGGCAAATGTGTGTTCACTGGTTGACATAAGCCATGTGACGGGGTCACAGTGAGGTGGGTGTACAAGACGCGGTGATGTGTGTGTGTCTGACTCAGAAAAGTGCCCGGACACTGCAGACGAGGTGCCCTCGACCCCTCCCTGGCTTCAGGTTGGCTGGGGACAAAGTGAGAAATTCGCCATGAGGCAGTAACTCGAATTTTTAAGATTGGGCATGTACTGAGTGTTGGGCACTGGGCACCTAGCTACCCCTATGGCTTGTAGAACCCTCCGGTAGCCCTCAGGGAGGATGGTGTGATAACGATGTTTCACAGGGGACCCTGGGGCTCCGAGGGGTGAGGGGCCCGAGGTGCACATCTGGTAGCCACGCCAGGACTTGCCGGCTCGCGAGCCCTTGTCCAGACGGCCACGTGCTCCGGGCTCCATGCCCTATGGAGGGGCAGGGCCGTTCCGAGAGAAATGTCATCGTCAAGGAGTTCAGTTAGCACCGTGTAAGCAAGCACAGTCAGGAGTGGGACGGAGCCAGTTCTGCCTAATGGGGCTAAAACCGCCCGAAGGGGTTGTGCCCGGAATCAGTGGGACTGGTGTAGACCGACATAGGGGCTGGGACGCTTTGCCCATGCAGAGGAGGCAGGGCCTGCCCCGCAATGGGGAAGACTCCAATGCTGGCAAAGAACCTGCCGACAAACGGAACGGTTGAGAGCTCAGAGGCAGACTCGCTTGTCAGACACACGCTTTAGGATAAAGGGGGTGTGGGGACCGCTGGGGGAGGGTGGCTTTGATGGGTGTGCTGGGACACTTCTGCAGGAGCCCCTTCATACCACACTCAGAGACACCTTGCAGGCAGATTCCAGACCTAGATGTGAAACACAAGTCAGAAAGCTTCTGGGAGACAGTGGGCGGGAGGGCGCCTTGCAACTCAACAGCAGTAAACCGGATATCTGGATTTAGAAAACGGGCAGAGGGCTTCACAGACATTTCTCCAGAGGAGACGCACCCATGGCCCATAGATGCATGAAAAGGTGCTCCGCCTCACCGGTCAGGGAAACCCAAATCAGGCCCCAGAGAGGGGTTGCCTCGCACCTGTTCGGGTGGCTCTCACAGAAAACCCGAAAGAGACGTGTCCTTGAGGACGTGGCGAAGAGGGAAGCCCTGTGAGTGGGAATGTACGACGGTGCAGCCACCGTGGAAAAGACGTGCAGCCTCCTCAAAAATGAAAACTAGAACTACGGTGTGACCCAGCAGCTTCCGTTCTGGCCATCATTCGAAAGAATTGAAGCCAGGATCTCGAAGAGATCTCTGTACTCCTGTGTTCACTGCAGCATCGTTCAACAGTCCAGATGTGGAAAGGGTCTCATATCCATCGAGAGATGACTGGAAAATGAAAATGGGGTGTGTACATGTGATAAAATAGTATTCAGCCTCAAAAAAGAAAGTCCTGCTGTGTGTGACAGCATGGCTGAGTCTTCAGGACAGGCTGAGTGGAATGAGCCAGTCCCAGTAGGATAAATACGGCAGGACCCCACTTAGCGAGGGACCTCAGATAGTCAAGCTCGGAGAAACAGAGCCAAGTAGTGGCTGGCGGGACCTGGGGGAGGGGAGGTGGGAGACGGGGCCCACGGCTGTGCAGTTCCAGGTGGGAGGGGAGGCAGCTTCAGGGATCTGCTGCACCACACAGCGCCTGTCGTTAGTGACATTGCACTGCACACTTAAAAACAGAGGAAGGTAGGTCTCGGGTTGAATGTTTTTACCACGGTTGCAATGAGAAGGCAGTGTGGGCAACATGTCCACGTGCCGGCACCTCGGATGGGCACTCGGCTCGGCTCAGGGCGCCCTCTTGCTGCAGGCACGTCCTCTCTCTCCCGGTAACACTCGCTGGAGTATCCCTCTCCAGGTTGGGCCAAGACCTGCTCCTATGGTAAGTGACTCTCTCAAAAAAAATGTAAACCGTCACTTTCAGTTCCCCTCACTGGAAATGCACTAAGTCTCATTCCGCCTGCCCCGCCTCCATGGTTTTTAAAGGGAAAACTGAAGCAGGTCTCAAAGCATCACCTGAAGAATCCGTGTTGCATCTTAGAAGGTTCTATTGGTCACGGACACCAACGCGGAGAAAAGCAGAAGGGAAGTCTTATGTAACATATGGACTTACACAATGCACATGAATAAAGCCGATTCTAGGGCTCTGCTATTTTAGCTGCAGTGATTTGACTGTGTACGTTACCAGGAAAATTTAGACTCTGTGGAAATAGTGAGTCCAAAGCAAAAGGGGTGGTGACTGAAACTTCACAGAAGAACATTAGGCTTGCAGGAAGTCACGGTTGCCTAGGAAAATGCTTGTGGCAAAAATGTTAATTTGTAAAATTCAGCGAAGACCAAAAAAAAAATCAATGAACAAATTTGTGTTGTGAAATTTACATGGGAAGGGATGGGTTCTGATCAAAATGAAAAATTGCAGACAGTTTGCTTGTGCAGTCTAGAAAATTGATCAAAGGATTGTTGATTTAATGGCATTTAGTTGCTGTAATTCCAAGGAAAATGTTATTGATAAGTAGTCTAAACATCCTCGGGGTCAAAATGGTGGGTTCAGACATTCTGTATTGACTGAATGCCAGGCACTTGCTATCTGCAGTGTGCTTTTAAGCTAGGCAAAACTTACTTTGATATCAGGGACTAGAGGGAAAAGCGGACAGATAAATGCAGTTGGACTTGTTAAAGTCACGGGATTATGACGTGACTACGTTTTATTTGTACTTCTATTACTGGACCTTTCGTGCACGGGAGCATTTAAAACCGTGAAGTTCAGTTTGCAGTTGCATCGACTGTCCTGTTAACCTCTGAAGTAAGTAGACTACGGAGCCTGCAGTGAAAGCGATCCGATCTCTTAGTGATGTCCAACCCGCACCCTGCAGGCATCCTCTGTTGCCCCCGTTCTTGTGCTGACCTCTTGCGTTGACTGGGGCACCAGAGAGTGCGGTTGCCATGGAATTAGATACTAAGTGGTATCTGCCTACAGATTCATCAGCCTCATCCTTTTGCCAGAACAGGACCCTTTCTTCTTGTAATAAGATGCTGTCGGCCCCTGTGCCACAGCTAACTGGTTAATTTTTCCTATTGTTCATTCTGCTGACGTGGAAAGAATGGTCGGTTGTGCAGGAGAAACGGGTTTCTGCGGTTGCCCTCCGAAACGGCTCTGCTGGGGGCTCTGCTTCCTACGGCCCCACGATGCCCGTTGTGAACTGTGGGCTCTTCTCTCGCTCACAAGGAGACAGCTGTGGTACCTTTACAACGATTTTTAAAAGACATTCTCAAAGCTCTCTGTAAGAAGAAGTCCCCCAACAGCAAAAATTGGTTTCATGGAGGGGTGTCAATGGAAAACCTTCCACACTGATTCTAGGAAAGAGTTAAATGATTCATTCTGGAGACAGAGAGAGGATGTAATCTCAGGGATTTATGCTACCATTCACACTTATTCCTCAAGGGCGTTATTAAATTAGGCAGTGTAACCATGCATTTTAATCTCTATGATTTACGGTGAGAACTTAATAGCAACGCAGAGCCCGACTTCTGTGTGGGGGGCACCCCTTCCCAGTCTGCAGATGGCTGGGCTGGCTGCGTGAGAAAATTCTTTCTTTAACTTTCCGTATGAAGGCTTGAGACTCACTTCTGTGTCAGGAGTTGAACAGAGCTGCTGGCGTAGAACACCGAGGACTGGCATCGTCTCCTTAAAACACGCCGGGCTCCGTGAAAGTGGCGAGATGATCATGTAGCAGACGGACTTCAACTCCTTGTCTCTCTGACCCTCAGCAGCAGCTCTGGTGTTCAGAGGTGGGCTTCCTCCTTGAGCTGCAGCTAATACTTGACCGTGAAGTTGCAAGTTCTTGCTCCTGCTTCACGGCGCTCATTCTAAATCATGGATAGGAAGTCTGTCCCCTCCGTGAACGACCCCAAGAGTGAAATTCAGCGAACACTCACTGTGCACCCACTCAGCGCAAGGCACTGCCATGGGTGCTGTGTACCCAAAGGTGAGCAGATGTCCCCATTGATGGACAGAACCGATCCCAAAGCTTTTCCCGGGCCAGCACTCTGTGTCCCAGGGGCAGGGCAGTGGCATCAGGCTGGTCAACAGGATGCTGTGGGCCTTGAAATATGGCTTGATTTTTGTTCTGCAAAACTGAGGTTGTCCAGCAGGGAGAAAAAGGGAGGAAAGAACATGGAAGAACCTGGGATGAAACAGCGGGTGAAAGAGAGGACTCCTGCTTTAAAATAAATGAAACAGTTTTCCTGGTACAGCCCATTCCCACACTCAGAATATTTGGGTTCGGTGAAAACAGCTTAATCTGCTCACTTTCCATGGAGGGGAGCGGCCTTTCTAAGTATGTGGACAAAAATGTCATTCCAGTAGCCAGACGATGCCAACAGCCCGTGGCCATGGAAACAAGGAGACACCTCGTTTCAGACCGAGAGACCGAGGAGCGGAGGGAGGCAGCGTGACCCCCACTTCCATGTGTGGCGGAGCCTCGTCAAGGAGCCTGATTGCTGAGGCGGCAGCTCGCTCACCCCCACGTTGGGGGAGTGCCTTTGCCCACGGCGGGCCTCCTCGCATTCTGAGAGAACCCCCAGGGGCCTTACTTTTTCCACTGAAAATTGAAATAGACTTCTTAGATTGTTATGGATCGTAGCAGTAACACATGCTCTCTGGAAGACACTCTGGGAGTGCAAAGCAGAGCACAGAGAGGAAAACAAAAATCACCCTCAAACACGGACTCATCTGTTTTGGAAAATGAAATGAAAATTTTTTTAAGAAAATTATGACAAAAACTGGTTCAATAAGAAATGGAACACATGAGTATTTATTTTTCTTTACAAATTAATAATCAAATATGCATATATTTAAAAAACCCACCAAGTACACAGAATTGAAAGCCAATATTTCACTTTATATTCAAAGACTAATAATGTTAATGTTTTACCAACTGTTCTAGAGCATATGGAGAAGAGAATGATTTCTGTTTTAAAACAATTTAAAAACCTTTCAAAGGCCGTGACTTTTACTATGTGTAGGAAAGTTGCATGAAGGAGAAATGCACGAGGGACAAATCCCTGGAACCCAAACCCTGAGTCTGTCGCCCTTTCCTGTGCCCCACTGTCCCGAGTCCTCTTGTCCTCTGTGATGAGAACACCCACTGTTTCCCCCAAAGAGGACCCCTCTCCCAATTTTCAGGTGTTCGCATCCTTACTTTCCTTCATGTTGTGATAATCTGAGCTTGCATTCCTCAGGGCTGAATTTTGGTCGTTTGTGGACTTTGTGGCAGTGTCTTGGTGGCAGTCCAAGGCAGTGCAGTGAGACGGGGAAGAAGGGAAAATGAACAAGGATTAAAAAGGAGTAACCAAACTGTGTTTGCAAATGATTTGATCTTTTACATCAAAACCCCAAACTAACCCATTGGAAAATTATGAAAATTCCAGACTTTAAAAAGGCTTCTGGATAAAATCTATGTAAAAATCAATTTAATTCCTTTAAAAAAATCAACGATCAGAAAGTTTAATCAGATGACGTGTTATTGGTAATTGTCAAACAGAAACAACTCCATGGTATTTGGGAACAAACCCAACAAAGGATATGTAAGACCTCTATGGAGAAAACGCAAAACGTTCTAAAAAGTCATTAATGAAAACATAATTAAATAGAATTGCCATTTTCACAGATGGAAGGACTTCTAACAGTTTCAATTCTCAATAAATTAAACTAAAAATTTAATAGCATTTCAATCTAATGGCAAGGGGGGAGAGAGAGAGAGAGAGAGAGGGAGAGAGAGAGAGGGAGAGAGAGAGGGAGAGAGAGGGAGAGGGAGAGAGGAGAGAGAAAGCCACATGGAAAACCATAGTCTAAAGAGGAAGTTGGTTTGAAGAGGAATGGCAAGGGACATGCTTTCAAGACTCACCCTGTAGCTGTAGAAATTGATGCAGAGTGATATTAGCTCAAGGGTGGAACATTGATTTATAAACGTGCACAAGCGAGAACCCAGAAACAAGGTTGTGCATAATGAGGCCACTTATGGCCACGCGGCACGCTCATCAGGGGCGAACCGATGGGATATTCAGTGAGTGGTGCTGGGACAATGGCGGCTCCATATGCAGAAGTTTAAAATTAGACTCCCTGCTTCACACCATGTGTGGAGACACATTTGGGCAGACTAAAGACACAGCAAAATTTCAGATTGGAAATGAAAACATCAGAGAATATCTGGCCTGAGTGTAGAAAGGCATTTTAGATACAAAGACAGAAAATGCAAGCGATAGAAGAACATGGGGATCAGATGGACTCTATGCAAATGAGCCTTCCATTCATGAACACATGGAAGACCAACCGCAGACGGAGAGAGATTTGTAAGACACAAAGCTGGTAAGTGACTGGTGTCCAGAATGTACTGGAACCCCTTCAGAGCGGTGCCCAGAAACTTGCCGGGAAAACGACACAGGGTGTAGACAGACACCACAGGAGGGGAGCCACAGCTGGACACGACACACGTGGACAGCAATCCATATCGCTAGTCATCGCAGAATTCCCACATACACCCACGGGAGACACCGTTCCACACGCTTCAACTGGCAGAAGCGTGAAGATCTGATGATTCCACCTGCTGGCCAGCCGGAAACTCACATGCCCTGCGGCGGGGTGGTGGGGGGTGTGATGTACAAATTGGTACAAACACTTGGGGAAATAACTTTGCATTCTCTAATTAGCTGAAAATTTTCCTAGTCTACAGTCTAGCAATTTCATTTCGAAGGACATATCAGTGGCAGATTCATGCACGTATACACGAGGAGAGACGTATATTTATAATGTTTGTAGTAGCGAGAAACTGGAAAAATCCTGTGTGTTCATCAATTGGAAAAATGAATAAAAATTGTGATGTACTCATAAAATGTTAATATTATACAGAAGTTAAAGTGAACAAACCAGAACTACCTGCATGAACGTGGATAAATCTTGGAAACAGAATTATAGCGACTTCCGGCCAAGGTAGTGGTGTAGGTAGACACACTGTGTGTGCCTCCTTGCACATCCAAGATAGGGACAACAACAATTTAGAAATAGAATAACAACCAGAACTGACAGAAAATTGATCTAAACGGAAGTCGGACAACCAAGAAATTAAAATAGACATGTTCATCTAGACCGGTAGGAGGGGTGGAGTGGGGCAGCTGGGCATGGGTCTCGGTGCAGAGAGCAGAGAGCATTGGGACCAGGCATGTAAGGCATCCAGGGTGCGCAAGACCACAGGGGGCAGACCCTGGGTGCACAAGTGGCAGCTGGCAGATCCCGGTGGAGGGGTGGCAACTGGCAGACTGTGAAGCGAGGCACTTCGTGCTGGGAAATAGAGCCTTGGGGCACTGGTTGAAAACACCTGTGGGGGGTGAGGCACAGGGAGAGACTCCCAGCCTCACAGGAGAGGTCCTTGGAAAGTCCCCGGGGTGCACAAGCCCACCCACACAGGAATTGGCACCAGAGGGACCCAGTTTGCATGGGGGAAGCGGCAGAAGGGACTGAGGTCTCACGGAGAGTGGAGCAAGCACCATTGTTCCCTCTCAGATCCCGCCCCCACATACAACGTCACAACCCAGCGACTGGGGTGCCCCGCCCTGGTGAACACCTAGGGCTCCGCTCCTCATATGTAGCAGGTGCGTGAGACCAGACCAAAGATGGGGGGGAGATGGTTCAAACAGAAGTGAAAGCCTCACAAGCAGTACTTTTAAGTGACCAAGAGATAGCCAACCTATCAGATGCACAGTTCAAAGCATTGGTGATCAGGATGCTCACAGAATTGGTTGATTTTGGTCACAAATTAGATGAAAAAATGAAGGCTACAATAAGTGAAATGAAGAAAAATGCACAGGGAACCAATAGTGATGGAATGAAAGCTGGGTCTCACATCAATGGAGTGGACCAGAAGGAAGAAAGAAACATACAACCAGGAAAGAATGAAGAAATAAGAATTCAAAAAAATGAGGAGAGACTTAAGAATCTCCAGGGCATCTTTAAATGTTCCAACATCCAAATTATAGGGGTACCAGAAGGAGAAGAGGAAGAGCAACAAGTGGAAAACTTATTTGAATAAATAATAAAGAAACACTTCCCCATTCTGGCAAAGGAAATAGACTTCCAGAAGTCCAGGAAGCTCAGAGAGTCCCAAAAAAGTTGGACCCAAGGAGGAACACACCAAGGCACATCAGAATTACATTACCCAAGATTAAAGAGAAGGAGAGAATCTTAAAGGTAGCAAGAGAAAAGGAGACAGTTACCTATAAAGGAGTTCACATAAGACTGTCAGCTGATTTCTCAAAAGAAACCTTGTAGGCAAGAAGGGGCTGGAAAGAAGTATTCCAAGTCATGAAAGGCAAGGACCTACATCCAAGATTGCTCTATCCAGCAAAACAATCATTTAAAATGGAAGGGCAGATAAAGTGCTTCCCAGATAAGGACAAGTTAAAGGAGTTCATCATCACCAAGCCCTTATTTTATGAAATGTTAAAGGGACTTGTCTAAGAAAAAGAAGATAAAAAACATGTACAGTAAAATGACAGCAAACTCACAATTATTAACAACCATACCTAAAACAAAAACCAAAAGAAACTAAGCAAACAACTAGAACAGGAACAGAACCACAGAAATGGAGATCACATGGAGGGTTAGCAACAGGGGAGTGGGAGGGGGAGAGGGGGAGAGAAGGTATGGAGAATAAGTAGCATAGATGGTAGGTAGAAAATAGACAGGGGGAAGGCAAGAATAGTATGGGAAATGTAGAAGCTAAAGAACTTATGACACATGGACATGAACTAAAGGGGGGAATGTGGGTGGGAGAGGGTGTGCAGGGTGGAGGGGCATGAAGGGGGGAAATGGGACAACTGTAACAGCATAATCAATAAAATATATTAAAAAAACAGAATTATAATGTAACACAATTTATGTAAGGTTTACAAAACCTTCAACACCAACTGCCACACACTTCATTGAAATGTGCACTTGTCCAAATGCATCCAAAGCCTCAAGGACATTCCTGGGGATGGAACACCTGTGAGTGGTTAAATTCAGGTGCGGCGGGGAGGAGGAAGGGCGAAGGCACTGACGTGCTGTCTAAAAACCACGCGTTGCGTTTCTCTCCCTCCTCCCCTGTCCAAAAACAAATAAATAACTCATTTAAAAAAAGTGATATGAAGCCAACATGGCAAAATGTGAACAAGTGACTTGAGGTATTTTGTGTGGAATTTAAAGCCATCGTCAGTATTTCTCTTCATATCTCTATTCATCCAGATCTGTCCACCTCTGTCCGTCCGTCTATCCGTTTATTACCCCGCCCTCCATCTGTCTATCTGTCTGTCTATCGTGTATCATCTGTCTTCTGTATATGTTCAACTCTAAGACCGCCAGCGCTCCTTAGTACGGCCCTACGGTATTTCATAGACTTACTCTGGGTAGTGATGTCCTGGTTGTACTTCAACGCACATAAAGTATGCTAAATTTTTAGAAGCCTTTGCAGGATATAAATACACATACAGCTATCGTCTCTTTTCCTGTATCAATGGACAGTTCTCAAGAACTCTGCTCAAGAACAAAGCGTGGGTGGAGGTCGCTACCTCTGGCCTTCATTTAGTCCCTCCCGAACCCAGCCCTCCGGGGTCGATCCTCACACCGAGGGTGGAACAACAGGTGCCGTGAGCATAAACGCAACCTTAAATGTAAAACCTGGATCGAGGAAGAGTTGGTGGTCCGAGTTTTAGGATACACATTTGTTTGGCCAAGAGGAGAACAGCGTGGTTGCAACCATTTCCATCACTTGTTTTGGCGTGTTTTTCTCTGTACATAAGACGGCCGCACATCAGACCACACCAGCTAGTCGCCGCTTATTTGGCATGAAGAACGCTACTCACGTCCCTTAGTGTGGCTGCAAAACGCCGCCGCTCTGCCGTGCCAGGAGCCCGTGGGTGGGGCTGAGTCCTTGGCTCTCGCCCTGTGTCCGAGCTCTGCTGTAGCTTCCAGAAGTGACTGGGAAGAGCTACAGAATCCCATTAAGGCAGCGGTCGCCCAGGAGTTGCCTGGGGCCCGAGGTTATTATGCACCCACGGGCAGAGTCCTTTCAGTTACCGGATGCATCGAGTGTGCAGCTTGTGAGTGCCACCCGCGTGGCTCACTCCCTGCTGCGCACGTTAGAAGTGCCCTTGCAGAGCGTGAGCTGCAGCTCGGGACTCTCGGTGCAAGGCCTGGGGACAGGGCCGGGCTGCCTTGCAGTAGAAAGGCGGAGATCTCCATGAAACTATTGGAAAATATCTAACCTCCTGCGTGTTACAAGCTTCCGGAATCTCTCCTCCCCTCCCGTATTCACCGTCACATCCTACGGTGAGTGCTGCGCCAGCTGGCAGTACAGTGGGCGGTGCGGCCGCCCAGGTGGAGGAGTTTGCCTCTCTGAGGCCGGGTCCAGCTGGAGGTCCGGTCCACTGCTGGAGGGAGGGCGATGCTGAGAGTGGAGGCAGACGGGCTGTCTGGGCCTCTTGCTTCTCCCTGGGGCGCTGAGAGGCCGGGGCCTGGCACACAGTAGAGGCCCAATAAAAATGTAATTTGCCTAATGAACAGATGCATGAAGTCTGTTATTAGTTTGCCACCAAAGCCGGCTGGTTTAGTGGGTGGTGCGTCGGTGACTGTTGTTTGTGAAATACAGCATTCTATTTTACTGAGTGTCCTTGGCGAGATCCTGCACACTCCTGTGTTTACTGCAGGTCACGGAGATAATTGCTGTTTAATATTTGAAAAGCGAACGGATGTGTTGGGTGGCAAAGGACAGCCCGGAGGCTCTGCGTTTATAAAAGAGCTTTGTCATCTCACACCTCCATTTTATTCCCGGCCTTTCCTGTCGGTCCTGACCATGTTTTGCTCAGTGTCAGTCAGAAGAACCTGGGAAGCGTAAGCATGACAACGTCTTGAGAAGCTTTGGAGAAGAGAGCAACACTTTGTAAATGGAAGAAAGGCTGTGGCCTTGGACTTCGATCACATACTTTGTTAGTGCAGTTGGGAAGTGGACAGCTGCCACCGTACGCTTTCAGTCGCTCAGCCCTGCGAAGTGGCAGGTGTGAGGTGGAGGGGGCTCCTGCGGGGAGGGGCATGGAGACGGTCAGCTGGTGCTGGGCTGAGGGGGGCTGCTGGGGGACAGATGCTGGCTGGAGATGTGGATCCAGGAGCTTCAGACCCCAAAGGAGACTGTCTTTACCTGTACCCCCCACCCCCTTGGCGCTTTGGCTGTGTCTGTTGGGTGTATTGAAATAAAGTCACTTTAAACATCTGTGATTCTTAGAAAAACTTTATACAATTAGGAGGATGAAGCAGAAAGCACTCTGGAGTTCAACACACCAAGATTCAAATCGTAACCGGGCCAGTTCCTGGGGTGTATGTGATCTGGGTCATGTCTTCCACGTCTCTGACCCCTTGTCCTTCATACTCAGTGGAGACGGCACCTGCCAGGTGGGAGTGAATCACTCACAGCGACCACGTAGGTAGGGCACCTGCTCGCTGTCCCTTTCTTTCCTCTGCCAGTGGGCAGGTGTGGTATTGCCATGGGTGTGGGGCTGAAAGCAAGGTGAACCCTAAGATGTTTGTGACCCACCTGCTGGGCTGGGCTAAGGGCTTTGTGTTCAGGTGAGTTGTGTGTGTGAGTTTCTGTGATGGAATAGTGGCCCCCTCTCGCTTATTTTAAATTTCCACTCTGCCCCACTCTGTTATGTCAGAATGGCAGCCGACAGCACCATGTTTTCATATGTGCTCTGGACTTCCAGATGTTGTCTCAGCTGTGTGACGTGGTGGTGACAAGCTGGTCTGCCTATGCCAGTGGGGGTGCAGGAGGAAAGGGGACCCTGGTGGCCCCCCAGGCTCGAGGGACACTGAGGTGCCCCTGCGTGGGTGGGAGTGAATCACTGCCTAGTTTAGCTGCATTCTGTCGGCACACTGAGCATTTTAGAAGGCCTACTTTCACGAGATTACATTTCTTAAAATATGTTTATGGCTGCTGTTTTCACGGGGGCGTGTAGGGTGGTCTGCTTGCCATTATTCGGTGCAGGGTTTCTTCTTAGGCGACAAGATAAGAAAGTGAAAATACGGAGACTGAGACTGTGCTCATGAAGGAAAAGAAAAAATTAGGCCCGGTGGTGAGGGCCGCCCATGCGTGTGTGCATGTGTGTGCCCACGCACATGCGTGTGTGATGGAAAACTCACTGGCACCTGCTGAGAAGAGAAGGAAGTACGTACATATTTTGAGAGAAAAGAGAATACAATAAAATTGGAAATCGTGTCTAGTGTCCTCATCTAATATTTCATTTACCTAAATGGTGCCGATCTGTAAATCTCCTCCTTTCTTTTTTCCCTCCCCCTTTCTGGGTCATCTACTCACACTGCAGAATACATCCCTAGCTTGCTGCTTTCGACTAGACCGTCAGGGCCCACAGTGGGCATTTCCCACATATTTCTCGCTTGTCCCACCCATTCGGACAGCACATCAGTCATCTCATGCTACATAAAGGAACACCCCAAAAGATTATGCTCCAAACAGCTATGTCACTGCTCCTGATTCTGGCGGACGACAGTTGGAGAATTGAGCGGTGGCCTCATATGCTCGGTGTGGCCATGTCACCAGGTTGCTGACTGTCTGCATGCCCTCAGATGGCCCCACCACCATGCCCACTGTCCCCCGGGCTGTGTGCCCCAGTGTCTAGCAGGATGGCCAAACCCTGATGCTACGTTGGGCCCTGGGGTTCCTACTGCCAGAAAGTATCATTACAGTAATTGGGTAGCAGAATTGCCAGGGTCAAAAACTTAGAAGTTTTTGTAAAAGAGAACTTTAAAGTGACTTCTTGTTGTTGTCGAAATGGCCCCTCATTGCACCCAGCACATCATTTCCTGAATTGTCCTCCAGATGGTCACTCCTGGTGAAAAGAAATTATTCTCACTTTCAGAACTTCTGTGGCGACCGCTCATTACCAAATTTCATAGGAGCAATGAATGTATCCACATAAGACTTGGTAGAAACAGGACATCTGCTTTGGAAGTAGGAAGCTCTGAAAAAGTTGGGGCCGCCTCATTTTTCCTCATGGGGCTGTTTTTTCATTCACCAGACTCATCTGTTCCGCAAACATTGATTGAATCCTGTTTTGTGCTGGACTACAGGAACAACCTAGTTGAATAAAACTGTTTGTCCTCCCAGGAAATAATAATCCAGATGGAGGATGTGACACGTTCCTAGAAAACGATCACACCAGGCAGAGCCAGAGGGAGGCCAGACGGGAATCTTGGACCAGGTGCTGTAAGACTTGGAGGAGCAGACGGTTCCTTCCAGACGAGAAGGGTGGAGCTGGTGTTTGTTCAGCAGATAACGCATACCCAAGACCTGTCATCCATGTAACCTGGGTCTTAAAGGACGCACTCTGTGATGGCGGGTGG
>PVIA01015318.1:8008-23284 GCA_004024845.1 Tonatia bakeri
TTTCTTTTACCCCCTATCTAAAACTAAACAAATAAAATATTAAAAAAAGAAAGAAACAAGAGTCTTTGGGGGACAGAAGAAAAAACCAACAACAGAAAGTTAAAAATTAAAAAATAAACTCACTTTCCCCATAGAATTTCAATCCAGGACTTTGGCGTTTTGGTCTGCACAGGACTAAGGAGGCACCAAACTTGACATCGACAGTTCCTTTTTGTTGTTGCTGTGTGTATTTTGCCATGAAGGTGTAGAACATCATCTAACTGAAAACTACGTGCAGTCTTTGTAGTGAGCATGCTTTTCAATTACATAAATGAGGAACAGTTACACAGGAAACAGGCCCCCAAGAGGCTTTGGTTTACCAATGGCAATATAGTCAGGGGAGTGACTCTCTTACAGAGGGATTCCAGAATACCTAACTACATTTACCATCATGTGAAATGAAACCCAGAACTTTCTATACTGCTAAAGCAAAATATTCTGTGCATGATCTCCTCTTCAGTTAATTATTCTGTCACTGTTTTGCCTCTTCAAAGAGAAGAGAAAATCAAATGCAGATTTAACCTTGTGTTGTTTGCAAAAAACTGGAAAATCTCAAATGATGCAAAACAGAAAAGACAGTAGCTTCTTTGACCTTTGGAAATTTCCTGCTCTTTTCATATCCATTGACATCAATGGCTAGCAATTGCAATGTTTATGCACAGAACCCACTATAAAGTCATGCTTTTACCATTAGTTTCACTGATAAAATGTTTCCCACCCACATTCAGATATAAACATTTATTTATGGGACATTTGATTTAGCACAAGTAACACTAAAACTTCACTGTGTACTGTTTATAATTTATAATAATTCAAAATATTCAATTATCTTGTACCTAGTCAATGCAACTCAGTATTTATTTGTATTTGTTTAACAATAGTAACTAGAGCATCTGGCTTCAAATAAGGAAAATTTGGAATTAATCATTTCAAGTTTCAAAAATATATGCTGCAAAGTTAGAAATTAATAAAAGAATTAGCTGATACTAGATGATGTCAAATAAAGGATATATTGAAAGCTCATTGATTGAAAAAAGCTAGTTAGGTATAACCTTATAAATAAATCCCACATGAAAAGAAAATATGACAGTGACAGTCCTTTCCTCTTAATCAATTTAAATGTGTGCTGACATAGAATGTTATTCACAACTAACTCTCCATATATTGTTCCTAACATATATTCCATTTAAAAGAAAATTCTTCATCTGCATTTCAAAATTGTCTTTAAAGAAAGCACATTTTTGTTGTTGTATACACGCAAGGTTTATTATAAAATGCAGCCCCATTGTGCAATACCTTCACCCACATTTCAACTGTTCTTCCCTTTCTCTGTAATCTTTCTTAGTTATGTACAGAGTATGACCATCAAAAGGATAATAAATGGCCTCTGCCACTCGGGTGTGTAATACATATAGAGAGAATTGATTTGTTGGTTATGAAGGAAGCCATAGAGCACACAGATCATTGCAAAATCACATTGTGGCCAGCAGCTACTCCTTGGTTCATGCAAATGGCTCCTCTGTTGCTCATGGGGAGAGCTGCCAGGGGGTGAGAAGAATGATGAGGTCATCCAGCATTCAGCTCTTAGATAAAACCTATTGTTCTGAACTTCAGCCACATTCACATACACATATATCCCCCTTCCATGCCCAATCCTTATAGAGTCCTGAAATCAAATGAGATTTCTATATAGTTTAGTAACAATCATTTTTTAAAAGATCAAAGTTATACTCTGTCCAATATGGTGCAATTGGTTGGAGTCATACCATAAACCCAAAGTTCATGGGTTCCATTCCTGGTAGGGCACATGCCTAAGATATGGGTTTGGTACCCTGTCCAGGTACACTTGGGAGGCAACTGATCAATTTTTCTGTCACATCAATGTTTCTCTCTCTCTCTCTCTCTCTGTCTTTCCCCTTCTCCCTCTCTCTCTCCCTCCATTCCTCTCTCTTTGGAAAAGTATTTAAAATTTGTATACAAACAAAGAGGACCCAGAGACACATGAAAAGATTCTTAGTATTACTAGTCATCAGAGAGATGCAAGTTAAAACTACAATGAGATACCACCTCACACCAGTCAGAATGGCCATCATAAACAAAACAACAAAGAACAAGTGCTGGAAAGGTTGTGGAGAAAAGGGAACCTTAGTGCATTGTTGGTGGGAATGCAGACTGGTGCAGCCACTGTGTAGTATGGAATTTCCTCAGAAAACTAAAAATGGAACTGCCTTTTGACCTGGCAATTCCACTGCTGAAACTGTACCCTAAGAACCCTGAAACACCAATCCAAAAGAACCTATGCACCCCAATGTTCATAGCAGCACAATTTATAATAGCCAGTGCTGGAAGCAACCTAAGTGCCCACTAGTAAGTGAATGAATCAAAAAACTATGGTACATTTACACAATGGAATATTATGCAGCAGAAAGAAAGAGAGAGCTCCTACACTCCAAAACAGCATGGATGTAACTGTAGAGCATTATGTTAAGTGAATTAAGCCAGGCAGTGAAAGACAAATACCATATAATCTCACCTATAAGTGGAACATAATCAACAAAACAAACAAGCAAGCAAAATATAACCAGAGACATTGAAATTAAGAACAAACTGACAGTAGCTGGAGGGGCAAGGGAGAGGGATAACAGGGGAAAATAGAGGTAGGGCCATGAAGGAACACGTATAAAGAACACATAATGTCAAAAGGATAGTAGGTTTGAGGGTGGGAAGTGGGGATGGGTGGGGCAGGGGAAATGGTGAGGTGAAAATGGAGACAACTGTACTTGAACAACAATAAAAAATAACAAAAAAGCAAGCATTTGTTAGATAAATAATGTTTCTAAATGGTTTAGGTAAAAACAATGATCTGCTTCAGTCAGGGGTTCTATACCTTTAACCTCCCCATTTCAATCAATATTCATAGATTGCAATCCACCTTATTTGTTTAGTGCTTAAGAATTTAGAAAACTTCCATTAAGATTTTCTAAATGGCAACTGAAAAATGTCTCATAAGGGCACAATGGTGTGTAATTAAACAACTTGACCGGTAGGAAATCTTTTGGCAAATACACTGTGATAGCATGCATAAAGAAAATGAGGTAAAAATAGCCCAGCCCTGGCTGGTGTGGCTCAGTTGGTTGGAGCATCTTTCCATAAACTAAAATGTTGTGAGTTGGATTACTGGTCAGGGGATATGCCTCGGTTGTAGTTCAGTCCTGGTTCAGGCACATGGGAGAGGCAATAGATTGATGCTTCTCTTTAATATCAATGTTTCTTTCACTCTCCTTGCCTCCCTTTCCCTCTCTCTCTATTTAAAAAAAAAGAAGATGAAAAAGAAGTCAATAATCATGTACTCAGAACAGGATATAAAAAAAAGAAAACAGAAAGAAGATGAGGTAAAAATATGTCAAGCTAAGGAAATGCTTATTTGGAAAGAAGGAGCATAATAAAAAATAAGTTATTATAATACTATAAGCATGTGCTGAATATTGGATTAATATATATAGAGAGAGAGAGTAGAAATGGCATCAGTTTTACTTTTTACCAAAGTTATTAAAATGCTGAAACCTGCTATTGATTTGTCATCATTTCAAGTATTGGAGGGAACTACTTTTATAAAAGTATCTATAGAAACACATTTACCAAGATGTTTTATATAAAATTGTTACTGATTATTTCAATTTTTAGAAAACTTTATGGAAAGGAAAACTTCATAAGTTTATATTGATGTTAACATTTTTAAGTAGATTTTTTTCTTAAAATTGTGTCTCCATGGCCAATTTGGTTATTATACTTTTAATATAACACATTGCACTTTTAACAGGTTTAATTCAATTTACAACAAATGCCTCTAATTAAGTTAAAAGATCTTTGAAAATTGCTAAATCTTAGGGGTAATATTATCACTACTGACATTGAAATAATTGATCATTCCCACTGAGGCACAAAAGTGTGAATGTTCTAATGAGAAAACAGAGATTGAAGTATGTGGAAGGAGTCCAAAGAGACTCGCAAACTCTTTAGGCTGTTATTTCCAATGACAGTCTCTGAATGGGAGTGAGAAAACTGGAAGGGGGAAGGGACAGACAAAATGTATCCCTCAGTAGAAACGGAATACGAAATCAAACTTCAAAAACAAGACCACTACTTGGAGGCAAGGAAACCAATTGCCTTTTGAAAATAATATATTTTATTCAATATATATGTGTTTCTGTTTTAGAACACCAGTTCTTGCCATTTAAGAATAGCATTTTCTTTAACACTCTATGGTAATAAATACTGGATGTGATATTAGAATGCATGTATTTTTCTAAGAGAAATTCTTTTATGGTCAAGAATGAAGAACTATATGGCTTGCTGGTGCTTCATGATAATTAAGATGTATGGACACCTAGTGTCACTGAACAATGACACAGGAGCAAGAAGCAGAAATGTACAAGTTTTGTCACAATTATTATTGAAGTTTTCCTTTTGGCTGTAGGAAGTCACTTACCATTGTAAGTAAATTGTTAGCAAGAAGGAGAAAATTTACCTTTTTGGTATTTGTCTGGCTTAATTCGGAAAAACAAAAGACTTCTTAAGTGAAAATGGCAAATTACTTTATGCATAATGGAAGTTTAATAATAATTGGAACAAAAATGTAAGAGCAGTTAGCTTTGAAAACAATTGCATTGATGAGCTGCATAATAAGGCATAAGCAGAGTGGCATAAGTTAAAAAAAAAAAGCTGCGCTGGTGAAGGTGAAAGAATGTCATCAGGAGCCTTCAGGACCTGTCAGGCTGCCTGCAATGGAGGGCTGAGAGGCAGGACTCCATACAGGCTGAGAGCAGCCAGCCTGTTTTAAATCCTTGTTTTTCCATTTTGTGGTTTTGTGATATTTTGCAAATTATCTAATCTCTGGGCCTCACATGTTTTCTTTAAAACTAAGAAGAGATGTCTTCCTCTTGTAATGTCTTCCTCTTCCAGTTATTATGATTAGACAAGAGAGCATATCACATTCCAAGGAAGGAGTTTACCACTTTTAAAGGAGGACAAAGCTGGGAAGTCACTAAAGACAAATTACAGAATTGGCTTCTGGTTTTGATTCCACTATTGTAGACAATAGAAAAACCCATTGCAATTGAAGAAATCACATTGTGATTCTTCTAATGGCGTCTATAGGTGGATCAGACATGTAAAAAAAGGATATAACTTTGGATTCTCTGTACTTCTCTTAAAACCATAGTTTGGATAGTGTGTATTAGATAAATGGTATTTTTGTAGTAAGAAATGGAAATGCAACCCAAATTATTGAGAATACCAGATGTGTTGAAAATAGGAGAAAAAATAGATATACTTGCACTGTACAAAAGAATTTAAACACGAGGTTGTTAAACTATGAACAACCATTAAAAGAACCATAATACTCTGTTTCTGCTGTAAGTTTAATTTTGCCTTTTTTTGGAAAATGTGGGCACACAGCAAATACATTGTGCCTCACCTCATCTCACTCCAACACAGCAGTCTAATTCAGATATAAATCAAGTTAAAATGAAGATGAGTACAAATTAGGAGAAAATAATGACCAAACGTTGACAAGAAATCTAAGAGTGCTATCCCTGTCCTTTCTGTCTGCTGTCTAGAGCAATGAACAGGTCTTACTAGTTATTGTTCAGGAAGATTTGGTTCAACGAAATTGAATCAAATTGAGCTGAATTGAATTGAAAAATGCACATAACATAAAGAATGAGCTTTATTTAGCACTATTAGCAGATACACACATATTTTATATATATATAAAATATATGTATATTATATATATGTGTGTATATATATAATATGGAAATAAAATGTATATTATGGTTTTCAAAGTCTGATATTTCAAAATTACCTACTCAGTTTGAATATTAATTCCATAACTTGTTTGAGTGAACATGAATAAAGTAATCTTCCTAAAATAGGATAATATTTATAAGATAACTATGCCTATAATACCTATTCCAAATGTTCAGAAAGAAACCAAAAAGATAATGTAATATTAGTCTCTTAATAGTTGCCCAATTAAGATGAACTAATAGAATTATTTATTTTATTATGATCTATAATAACAGTATTTTTTTCTAAGAGTAATATCAATTTTACTCTTTTCTCCCTGGTTGCTTACAGAGAAGTGTTCTTGATATAGAAATAAATTTAAATCCTTCCAATTATGTCAAGAGAAATTTTAGTAATTATTAATTCATAACTCCTTTTAAAACTACAAAATAAAGACCTAAAAATAGAAGGATGTATGTCCTCATAATTTAGTACAACAAAATGCATAATATATCAACTCTTTTTCTTTCCAATTAAATTCTAAGTTGTTTTATTCAGTCACCTATTGCAAAAAGTAATTTGTGTTGATAGGTCTGAGGAAATCTAGAAACTAAAGACCTAATTAAATTCTTTCTGAGTAATTTTTGAGTCTCTGTGTCAGTACACATATGTGCATGCTCACATTCAAACACCTACAAATGGCCAAATACCATTGGGTGTTTCTGGGAACTGACCTTCCATGATATCTATTTGAACTAACCACTTCCCTTGGGGAAAAAAAATCTAGCCTTTGAGCCATATTTCCAAAGGAATCATAGATTATGCATCTGGTAAAACTGAACTGGAATGTCAGAAATAATGATAAAAGATAGGGAGAGATGTAATGAGAAACTGACCTATTTTTTATAAATTTATTATTTACAAAAAAATCTTTAGAGAGTCTTTATGATATTAAGTTAAAAAAATATAAATATCCTATAAAATATTTAAATAATGGACTATTTCTATAAATGGTTTGACATCTTCAAAGTTCAATTGAAATGACCTTCTTATAAGTAATTTGTCTGCATATTTTACTTTATTTTTTGTACAGGTAGCAGAAACAGCAAGTGCAAAGGCCCTGAGGTGGAAGGGTGCCTGGTGTGTTCAAGGCATAGCAGAGCAGCCACAGTGACTCAGGGCAGAGTGCTCTGTGGGAATGGAGAGAAGGGCAGTCAGGGAGGTTGTGGGGAGTCCAATGCACTCTGCTGAGATGGGCCTTACCCACAGGAGCCACTTAACAAGATCTTCTGCATATTTTTAAAAGGATTTTTAAAAATATATTATAAAAGCATTACAGGAAAGCAACATCTGGTATAATAATTTCAGGGTGTCATCCTGAAACAAAAATATCCTCACAGCTTGCAAAAGACTTTGCTGACTGATGGTGCACATGCAGTGTAATTCTTATTTCAAGGAATTTGCTATTTTTATCAGTTGGAGCTTTGACATATAAAAATGATAGTTTCCTAATTTTTGCACTGCCAAAATATTTTTTTCCAAAGGGACATCTGAAAACATAATGCTGTTTATAACAGCAAGGGAAATATAAGTTACAGAAATGTTTAGTTCTCTCCTACTAAGTAGCTGCCTTCCACAGTATAGTGGAGTTGCATGCAGAAGGTCATCTCAAGAGAAGAGATCTTGTGAATCGTACCTATACTAAATAAAGGAAGAGGACTAAGCAGAAGGAAATCTTGACCCACAAAGAGAATGTAACAGAGGACTTAGCTAATGCTCTAATATTGGAGTAACTCCTGAGAGTTGTCCCACACCGAGGCAAGGAGACAAGACCTTTGTGTTTCCACATCAGTCAGATATTGATTGCAAGTTGTTTTGGGGAGGATCTGGATGAGGTGTTTTCTGGGGCCAAGGAGAGTTGTCAAAGAAGGATTCTGGTCTGAGCCATTAGCAGCCAATATTCCCAGGAACTGAACAATGAGGAATTAGCCTGAGGAGGTATCTGGGTGAAACATGACAGTATTCATCATACTCCACATCTGCTGCTCAGATCCTTTTGCTTCTGTGGTAAACTCATGCCATCTAGGAACAGTTCCTCCAGGATCATGGTCAGTCTTGTGTTCTGGGAAGATTCATGGGGGAGGGTTAATGAGGACAACTACAGTGAGATGCTCCACTTGCTCCCCATGTTATAATTGAAACTATCACCCTCCTCTACTATACATCACAGATTCCCCTCACCCTCACCTGTACCTGTGCCAGTCTAGGTGGCTTGCCTGGTGGAGTGGTCTGAACTCCTAGATAGCATGCTCCTCTCAGGGTAGACAGTTAAAGTTGGTCATGAGAAGACCAGAAAATGCCCTAAATGGATCATCTGAAGTTCAAACCTATTCTTCCCTATCCCCAGCACATCATCCTGCCACTGACACTATAGGATAATTAACCTTGCCTATTGTGGTGACTCCTTTACTTGCCTGCTAGTCTCCATGCATGAGGAGCCTGATGTGACCTGGTGGTGGCTACAGTTTAAAAGTCTGTTTTCCCTGATGAAAATGTTGCTCTTCTAAATAACAGGATCTCTAGGATTATAAAATCTAAAGTTGTTAAGTCAGGAAACACAAGTCTTCCAGTGGGCCACTAGGAGTAATTGTAAATGAGACTTTCCACTTCAGCTCTTGGTTCTCCAATATTCTATGTAATGAGACATCCTGTATCATGGCCACTGATTTAAGGTATATCCTCCAACCTGAAGCAATGGAGCTCTGGCCTTACAGAACAACATTCTCAAGCTGGCATCTCAGCTGTACTTTTAAGAGAATGTTTCATCAGTCTATCAGATTAGAAACATCTGGATAGTGGATGGGGAATGTTAGGATTAGTGGATCATGTGCCCATGACTGCAACTTCTTTGAAGTACAGTAAGCCCCTTGTTCTAAGCAATGTTACACAGAATTCTAGATTAAAAAACACTCTATAAATCCTCAGATAGTGATACTGGCCATGACTCAGTTGGCAATAAAAGCAAACCTGTATCTGAAAAATGTGTTGATTACAATGCTGACTCTTCTGAGGAGAAAAGAGTTCCATGTAGTCAATTTGCCACCAAGTGGCTGGTTGGTCTCCTTGGAGGATGGTACTATATCAAGGACAGGATTTATTTCTGTTGGTGGCAGGTTGGACATTTGCTGGCAGTAAGTAATTTAAGCCACCATGAATAAAAGTATAATTAGTTAGGCCAGTATATAACTTCCATCTCTTCCACATGCCTGTTTGGATCCTGAGTCCATTGTGCGAGCACTAAGGTGGTCAGTAATGGAGACTGGCTGATGTTAAATAGCTGAATTTTGTCTTCTTATTTGTTTAGTGGCTCTTGCAGAGTGGATGCCACTTATGGGTATTATCATACAATACAAAACTCTTCACACTCTGTATCTACTTAAAAGTAAGTATGCATACCTCTTCCAAAAATTCTTCATTCTATATTTTCTCATCTTTTCCCTTTCGGAACCCTGTCCAAAGAGAGGAGATCTTTGTCTCTATTTTGAGACCTTATATATGTTTACCTTGGGTTACTTCATTTCAACAAAAAGGTGATAAATAGTTGCACTAAGAGGAACTCTACTCACTGCAGAATTTTCCTTGCTTGCTGTCTAGCAGGGCACTTTGTGTGAATTGTATAGAGCAGCAATCCATTTGCTGTTTGCATCTATTATCTGTGAGCTATACTTGGTCTTTTTCCTTTTCTATTAGCTGGTAAATCAGGGAACCCTCCCTCTATGCTCAGGGAGGAACTCCAATGTATCTTTTTATACAGCTTACTTTAAAAATTAAGATCATAATCGGAAACTGTGGCACAAAAAGAACAAATCAGGACAGATAATGCATGTAGCTACTGGGTGAACATGGAAGGCCACTGGTGTGGAGGTGGTGTTTGATGAGACCTAAATGAGATGCAATCAGCTATGGTTCCATGTCAGATTATGACAATGGGGAAAGTGTTCTAGAAAGAATGACTGAGTCCCTGGGTCAAGAATCATCCCTGAGGCCAGTAGGTCAGTTCTATTATTTACCTTCTACCACTATCCACTGCTGCTTTTCTTTTTAATTTGAGCAAATTTATATAAAGATGTCACTTTAACCAAAGAAGCTTAATATAAGCCCTAATATGAATTCAGCATATACCATTTTTGAGGGTTGAGGGGAAACCTTTTTTCTGTAAATCAAAAATAGCAAATTTAAATAATTGTAAGATTTTCATGGACCAAGTAGCAATGATTAATTGGCTATCCAATGATTAATTGGCTTTCCAATCTGCCTCCTGCCCACCTCCAACTATAGATACAAAGAAAAAAAATCTACATATTCCCTTCTCTGACTCCCTTTGCAGTTGAGTGGCTGGCATTGTGACTCAGTTATCAACTATGAGATTCAAGGAGGTTGCTCAAGGAATTTTGTCAATCTTAATAATCTCCCTAATAAGAGAGATAAAAAAAGAGGAAGTTCACTCCTACCTGGACTTTCTTTATGTTTTTGAATGTGGCCTTGATATCTAGAACCCTTGAAACAGTGACATTTAGAAAGAGAGATTCACAGAGAAGCTGAGCCAGAATCCTTCCACAGCTAAACTGCTGAAACAATATAGCAACTGCCTCCCTCCCTACTCCTTATTATGTGAAAAAATAAAACTCATTATTGTGTAGGCCACTGGTATTTGTCTTTTCCTTTTAAAATTATTTGCAATTTTAAATTATCCTTTACCTATACTGACAATTTAATACATTTAATTTCTAAAATCTTGGAAAACCTAGAATAGGAATTCGCATTAAATAAAAATATACCAAGTAAACAAAATTAAAGTGAATTAAAAATACCATAAGGAGGTGGAACACTTTATGTTTGCCTTGATGATGTCACTCAAGTCACTGAAAAAAAAACAAAGAACCTAAGTTTTTGCTAGTTTTGTTTTCAATATTCAATACCACTTTTTAGTTGAATGACCGAGGTAGAAAAACAATTAATTATATATTGATTTAGGCATTGGGATTATGGTTGCTGTTACATGTTGGTATATTTTTGCAGGTGATGGGGTAATTGTGAAATGCCTACATTGCCCACATCATGAGCAGCAAATGTCTGTCATTCAGAGGGGTTGCCTTGAGGTTTCCCACAAAACATTTTCCCAGCCACAGGAGTGTGTGTATGAGTGTGTGTTCTGAAGCAGTTCACAGTACTGGATTACATCTCTCTGGATGCAATCACACATGCGCATAAGTTCAGAAAAGAAATAGGGTAGGTTTCTGGGGGAGATGGCGGCCTTGTTGGAGGAATCGTGATTCCTTTTCCCAGTGTACCGGGGAGAATTTGGCCGATCTGAGGAGGAACAGAGCAGGAGACCACCAATATCACAATATTTATGAAAATAGGACATCAAAAGTTATCCAGACATTGAATAAATGGATGGTAAGAGGACGGCTTTGGCATAATAAGAGCCCAGGGAAGGGCGTGGAGAGCAGGCCAGGAGCTCCTGGGTCTGTCGTGGGGCACCCGGGAGAGCAGAGTCGCAGGTCTCTCCCCAGACAACAAGGGTTGACAAACAGAAGCTCAGGGGTTGTGGGCACCCAGGAACTTCCCGGGGAAGAGTGTGCACCTCAGTCTGCCAGTCCAAGGGAGGCCTTACTGTGCACCCACACTCCCAACCCGGTGAGTGTGTGGTTTTGGGGAAGACGGAGACCCCACGGCTGTGAACAAGGGAAGGGCTTCCAGAGATGGGGGCGATTTCGGCAGGTGTGGGCCCTCCGGGCTACCTGACTCTCAAGCAAGGAACCCAGAAAGGACGCAGCGCTTCACGGGGTCCTGGGGCCCACAGCCGTGGCAAGGGAGGGTGCGCGTCCACTCCCAAACCCCAGAAAGTGCACTGTGAACCCAGAGGAGAGGCGGGTGCTTCCCACAAACATAGAGCCTGCCAGCAGCAGGGAAGTGCTCAGCTGCTCGCAGCCCCCAGAGAGTTCACCTTGGACTCTGGGCTCGGAAGAGAGGTGGGTGCTTCGCTGAAAGTAGAGCCTGTGGTGGTGAAGTCTGGGGAGGGGTGCAACCCCTTGCCATCTCTGGAGCTTGCACCCTGAGCCCAGACAGCGATCGTTTTGGGGGAAAGCTGACTTCTGACGTAGAAGGGTGAAAAGCATTCTAATCACCCCTGAGCCTGCGTGAGCAGAAAAAATGGTTTGGTCACTCAGAAACCAACAAGTGTTGGGTTTTTTTCTTTCTTTCTGTCTTTCCCTCTGAGTGTGTGTGCATGTTTTTTATTCTTCTTTTTTTCTCTTTCTTTCTTTTTATTCCCCTTATCCCGCTGTTGTTTGATTGTTTGATTTTATCTTGTTTTTGTTTATTATGCATCTTTTTATTTTTAACACTTATTATTTTTACATCTCTCAATTCCTTGTTTCTCTTACATCCATCCTAGTGCTATCACTTCCACTCCAAATCTATCTCTCCTGCAATCAACCTTCTGTTCTTGTTTGTATGTTTGTTTGTTTGTTTATGGGTTGTTTTTTTTTTTTGCCTGCAAATTTATATTATCTTTTTCTCTCTTTTCTGAGATTTTTTATGTCAATGGTATTTTTCTTTCTTTCTGCATAATCTTCTTTGCTTGGCTGGTTATACTGTTGTTTCATAGGTTCCCCCTGTTATCTCATTCACAGTGTGTTGATAATTCACTGTCCCTCACTTGAGTTCCATTAGTACACCACTCAAGATTCTATGCTCTTTATTCTTGTTATCCAGATCTCATAGAATCTGCCACAAGATTGTTGCTTCAATATTACTGTAAATAAGACTTATTCCATACACTTGTAAATACAACTTATCACCCCTCCCAGAGCGCAGCTCCCTTTGCAACTCCCTAAACTCTATTAATGTAGGGATTATCTATATACTTTCACATGCTACTCCTATTTACTATTCTTTATTCCCACCTTATCTCAGAATCTGACCTCCCAGAGCCTCACAGCTTTCTAGATCCAACTAACAACCCTTTCCTCCCCAATAAGAGTCTTATCTTCTTTCCATACTTTCTAAAACGTGGATAGTGGGGTGGAAGACCACAGTTAACACTATGCATAGCCAAAGGATCTCCCATCTCTTCTCTACTGGCTGCTACTGAAAATATTATAGAATACTGGTTCGCTGTCTTAACCCATTTTGCCTTACTCCTCCAACGGATCACAAAAAAGAGTAGACAGAAGCTGTGAACACCAGGATACCCAAAAGAGACTACACCACTGAATTTCATAGGTATTCTACCACAGAAGTTCACACCATAAACCAAGGAACCAGAACAGATCAATTTAAGAAACAGAGGTTAACAAGAAGTGTCTCAGGAACAATGAGAAGACAAAGAAACAATCCGCAAATGAAAGGAAAGGAGGAAGCCTCAGAAGGAATGCTAAATGAAATAGAGGCAAATCAACTATCAGATATTGAGTTCAAAATAATGATTATAAGGAAGTTCAATGAGCTCACAATGAGCTTCCAGAAACTACAGGGAAGCTACAACGATCTCACCGCAAACTATGTCAATATGAAAAAGGAAATAGAAACTATCAACAAAGGCCAAAAGGAAATGAAGAATACAATTTCTGAACTGAAGAACACAGTAGAAGGAATGAAAAGCAGGATAATCAAGCAGAAGATCGGATCAGCGAATTGGAGGACAAAGTAGAAAATAACATTCAGAAAGAACAAGAAAAGGAAAAGAGGCTCAGAAAAAATGAAGAGGGATTAAGAGAAATGCAAGACAATATGAAATGTAATAATATCCACATAATAGGGATACCAGAAGGAGAGGAAGATGAGCAAGGATTAGAAAACTAACTTGAAAAAGTAATGATGGAAAACTTCCCTAATTTGACGAGAGAAAAAGTCACACAAATCCAGGAAACACAGAGAGTTCCAATCAAGAGGAACCCAAAGAGGCCCACCTCAAGACACATCATAATTAAAATGGCAAAATTTCAAGACAGAGAGAGAATATTAAAGGCAGCAAGGGAGAAAAAGGAAGTAACATACAAGGGAGCCCCTATAAGGCTAAAAGATGATTTCTCAATGGAAACACTTCAAGCCAGAGAGAATAGAAAGAAATATTCCAAGTAATGAGAACCAGAGGCCTGCAGCCAAGGCTACTTTACCCAGCAAGGCTCTCAATCAAGTTAGAAGGCCAAATAAGAAGCTTCCCAAACAAAAGAAGTCTAAAAGAATATACCTCCACTAAACCAGCTCTGCAAGAGAAACTAAAGGGTCTGATTTAAGGAAAGGAAGGAAAAGAGAAAGAGAGAGAGGAACACATGTATATAAATGGCAATGAATAAGTACCTATCAATAATAACCTTAAATGTAAATGGATTAAATGCTCTAATCAAAAGACATAGAAGAGCTGAATGGATAAGAAAACATGACCCACACATATGCTGCCTACAAGAGACCCACCTCAGGATAAAAGACCTGCACAGGCTGAAAGTGAAGGGCTAGAAACAAATATTCTAAGCAAATGGACAGGAAAAAAAAAGCCAGGGTAGCAATACTCATTTCAGACAACAAGACTTCCAAAAAAGAGCCATAAAGAGAGACCCAGAAGGTCACTTCATAATACTCAAGGGAAGAATCCATCAAGAAGACATAAACATTGTAAATATATATGCACCCAACATAGGTGCACCCAAATACATAAAGAAAATCCTAGACGACTTCAAGAAAGATATGGACAGCAACATAATTATAGTGGGGGATTTCAACACCCCACTGTCAAAAATGGACAGATCTTCCAAACAAAATATCAACAAAGATATCGTGGCATTCAACAATACCCTAGATGAAATGGACTTGACTAATATATTCAGAGCCCTCCATCCCAAAGAAGCTAAATACACATTCTTTTCAAATGTACACGGAACATGTTCAAAGATAGACCACATGATAGGACACAAAACAAGTCTCAACAAGGTCAAGAAAATTGAAATCATACCAAGCATTTTCTTGGATCACAAGGGAATGAAACTACAAACCAACCCCAAGGAAAAAAACCCAAAACACTCAAAATCATGGAGATTAAATATCATGCTACTAAACAATGAATGGGTCAAGGATGAAATTAGGGAAGAAATCAAAAGGTTTCTGGAAACAAATGAAAATGAACTCACAACAACCCAAAACTTATGGGACCCAGCAAAGGCAGTATTGAGAGGGAAGTTCATACCGATACAGGCATACCTAAAAAAGATAGAAATATTTCAAACAAATAACCTGACTCTACATCTACAAGAACCAGAGGAACAACAACAAAGACAGCCCAGAGCAAGTAGAAGGAAGGAAATAACCAAGATCAGAGCAGAATTAAATGACATAGAGACTAAAAGCACAATTCTAAAGATCAATGAATCCAGGAGCTGGTTCTTT
>PVIA01015319.1:0-23177 GCA_004024845.1 Tonatia bakeri
GAGCGATGTCTTAATGGTACAATATAAACAGTGTCTCCTGTAAGCGACATCTTTTGAGCGTTCATTCATCTTTCTTTACCTTTAATGTTCCTGTGTATTTTCCCTTGGGTTTGACAGCCATCCCATGCTGTCCCTGCTCATTCACGGAGGGAAGAATCACAACAGAGAGGGCGGGTGTGCTCTTCGCAAACAGTGCTAATTTCAGGCAAAATTGCGACATATTGCAATTTTACTTCTAACGCCTCACGTGTTTGATTCTTAGAATGATTATTTTTCTTTGGTGTTTCTAGATACACATTCTTACTCAGGTTGCAGTGCTAGCTGTTACCTTTGCCATGTTCCTCTCTGTGCTTCTATCTACTGTCCTTAAAGACACCGCCCAGTTGGTATTTCTGGGACGCACAGATCACCAGGCCCCCAGCCCGGCCAGGCACCTTGAACAGCACCTACACATACCACATAACTTCAGAGCCACAGGGTTCTGGGAATGGAAATGGGAAGACACCTGGTGGGTCAGTGAGTCAGAGGTCAGGAAGCTGTTCCTCCAGAGACAGAAAATAAAGTTTTGGACTTTGCCGGCAGTGCAGGCTCTGTTGTTGCAGTGTCCACAGGGAGTATGTCAATGAATGGCCATGGCTGTGTCACCATGAGACTTTGTTTCCAAACATAGGCAGCAGGTCAAGTTTGACCTGTAGGTCATACTTTGAGGACCTCTGAACTAGTAGACCAACAATACGGTCTATTTAGGCCTGCACTATTAACAACCTGGAAAATTTATTTTCTAGTCTCTGAAAACAATTGCTGAAGTTCCTAAATTGCTCCCTCCCCCAAAAACACTTGCAAGGTTTGTCCACACAATGTAAAGGCAGCCAGGGAAGCCCTGTTCAGCATGGGAGGGCAGGGCTGCCCTTGATACTAGGAATCAAACCCCTCCCTCCTTACAGAATGAAATACATGTACCAGCGTAATTACAAACCACAAGGAAATGTTAAATCTACTTTACAAAATAAACTTGGAAGGATGCCCCAGCCCACCTTATAGTTTATGGATCCAACATTAGAATGCTTCCCATACTTTTTTGTTGAAAAAACAGCACCCTGACATTAGGAAACAAAGAATCAAAGTGTTAATTGTGCGCTCAGGCCTTTCTCCAGGACAGAGCGGTCTGGGCGGGCAGGTTACAGCATGCAGTGACGGTTTTGTTTCAGGCTCACAGCTGAGGATGGCAAAGACGCTTAAATAAAACAGGAAGCGCCATAGGTAACTTCAACATCAAGTTGCCCATCGGGATGTACTATCGTTTTGTCAAAGCCAACATGGGTAAACCACAATTTTTTCCTCCCCACATATTTTCTCCTTGTGGGTTCCTTGTTCATCTGGTGTAGAGATTTTAACTAAGTATGGGGGGCAGGCATGAGTTAATATAACTGCTTTCATTTTCTTTTGAATCCCAAGGACAGGCAGGGCTCCTGATGGCATTCCGTGTGTGCCGGTTTGTTTTTGTTTGTTTCTTTGTTTGTTTGGTACACACAGAAGCAATGGCATGTTGTTGGTATTCTACACCTTTCAAAGAAATGCCGTGATTCTAACCTTGTTTCTGCTCTGAGATATGCCCATGACACCCACAGGGCTGGTGTCAGGAGTCACGTTGTGTATTTGAGACCCTGCAGGTCAATAATGACTTTTTCAACAGCACAGGTGAGCACTGACATAGTTAGGATTTGAAATCACATCTTCTAAGTTCAGTCTCTTAGTCTGTGTTACTCTTCTCGGTGTGTTAGGCCAGTGTGGTTTGTGAAGGACCAGGAGAAGTACATGGCACAGGCCCGATCCAGCTTCTGCAGCCAGCGTTCTATCGTGGCAGAAGTTCACCAAACTCCGGGCTAAACAAATACAGATGGCCCTGAAGTCCGTTTTCACCAATCTGTGGGTGAGCCGAAGCAGTGAGGGGTGAGCACAGTGCCTGTTACACATGAAGTGCTCAAAAAACTGTAGTTATTATTTCATGTTATTATTATTCTTTCTCTATAATAATTATAGACAAGACCTCCCCTTCCCCTAACACTGCACTCAGAAACACTCAGAGTTCAGCTTTAAAGAACAAACTAACATTTCTGGGCATGCAAACATTGTCCAGTTTGTGTACCATTGGCACCCTGTTATTTTTAAGTGAGGTTAGATTTTTACCCTTTCTCTTAACTGTAAGTGAATGTGTATTTTCATAATTTGAATGCTAATTTAAATGCAGGGACGAAATTTTCCTATGTCAGGTTTAATTTTTAAGTGAGAAGAAACTTTTCTACTTTTATCAGTTTTTAATAAAGCATACGACTGTTTCTACATAGGCCGGTTTATATAAGCAGTTTATTTTTGTTGGAGTTTCTAACTGTCTTGCATTTTAGGTTTCTGAGTATTTTAAGGGTTGTTGTAATTACAGGTAGATGAGCTTCCTCGCTTCCTCACAAAACAATTCTTCCCTATTTTCTCTACTATTGCTTAGCGATTTCCAGGCCAGCTGCCTGGTCTGATAGGGCAATGGTTTTGTATCCAAATCCTCTCGCCTAATGCTCATCTTTTGTCCATTATCTCAGCTCATGTTCCTGTCGTATAAATCTTTCTACCCTTTATATTCGGGTTTGTTTTCTCAGCTATCCTGGCTGTTCTTTTAGATTTGAATGTCCCTACATCTAGGATGTTGAATGGAGGAGAGAGAGGAGAAAAGGGAGGGGGATCTGAGATGCCGTTTTCCGATGCGTTCTCCACTTGGAACAGAGTTCCAGCAAAGCGAGGTGTGCTTGAGCGCAGGGCGGCGCTTGGGTCCCTGCTGGCTTTTCACCAAGCGGCTCTTCCTGTTGCCGACCCAACGAGTGTTTGGCAGAGGTCGTTCAGAGCATCCACCGCCTGCCTGCCCAGGGGAGAGGAGCTCACAGTGTGTTCCAAACAGTCTTCAAAAGGCTCATAGTCCAAAATTACTGATTTTTTTTCCACGGAGAATTTTGTCTCTTTCTACCTGCAGGGTCTCTCCCGCAGAGCAGATCTGCACAGGAAAAAGCCTATGCTGTAAATATCACATTGCCAGCATGGAAGCAAACCTGAAGTCATATCACTTGGTTAGGTGTTTTAGTTGAAGGAAGACAGTCCTCTAAAAGGAGAGGTAGTTAAGATAGTTCTGAGTGTTTTCTATGATGCATCATATTCTTTGGGGATGACAGGCGGATAAATCACATTGATTGTACTGAGCAACATCGGGTAGTTACAGTCCGTGGAAGCTCAGGAGAACAGAGTGGAGGCTTTGTCTATGAGGCTGAACTTCCCCACTGAAACTTACTCTAAGCCTGGTAAGTTCAAGAATCTGAAAAGCCAATACACTCAGTGTAGGGATGGGAGACAGACTCTTCCCCGTTTCCCCTCTAATGAGTTCGATACCAAAGGAGTAGATAGATAAAAGAGGAGGGGAGACATAGGAAGGAAGGCTACCTCCATCTGCTAGTGTCTTGGGAGAAACTAGCAGAGAACAGACCCTGGAAACCTGGACTTGAATCTCAGGTCTGCTGCTTCCCAGCTCTGTGGCATGGGGAGGGCTATGTAACCTCCCTTCGCCTCAGTCTCCCCATCTCTGCAAGGGGCTCATGAAAGACTGTTGTTCATATGCTGCTTGTAGCCATGAAATGAATTAATTTGCTCAAGAACCTAGTGCTTGGATGCAAAAGCTTTATTTCAATTGATGGGTTCTTTATTGTGTAAACTATACATGTTATCTGAAGGCATCCACAGCAATGAATACTTGTATTAATGTGGAGGTCACTACCTACTTCAATCTTGTATTTCTCCCCATTTTTTACAAGCCTCCTAATAGTATCTCTGTTTGAGGTCTTGATGCTTCAAATCAATCTTCCAACAGGCAGCCACAGTCATCGTGCCCTTTCTGAGTCAGTCCTTATCATCACTGTTTTGATAAAAACCTTAAGTCTTGTCTCATCGCCCACCAAACCCAAACCACTAAGTATGATGCTCAAGGTATCCCCACAACACCATCTTAGCTGTTCTGTGGGTTACAACCCATCTCATCCTGCCCTCCTCTGAGTCCTCTCCCATGTCAGTGATCCTGGAATGACGTTTCCTCTTTGCCTGCATGGCCATGCATGAATGTCTAAAATAATATACATTAATATATGATTTAATTCTAATCTATCAATCTCTTAATTACTATATTTACTATACTAGGTGCCTCAAGAGGGACATGTCTTACGTCAAGTCAATTCACCATGAGTTCAAAAGTTTCTCCGCTTCCAAACCTTCTCTCCTTCTCTCCATGTCTCCATTTGATATCCAAGTCTATTCAAGAATTCCTTCTCAGCACGTCTTCAATGGGTCTCTTCTCCATTGCCATGGTCCAGGCCTCATTACCAGAAACCTGAATTTTCACAGCTGCTCCTAAATCCACTTGTCCTAAATGCTAATTCATATTGCTTATTGGAAGAATACTCATCAGTAGATTTGTTATCACTAGAGTACAGTCTAATCTGCGTCAGCAGGAAATATGGGAAATATGATTTTAGGAGTCTCAGTTATGTCCATCTTTGTTCCAGGCATATATGAGCAGCTGTGGAGACTGCAAGGTGGGCCATCCATGTAGGTTTACAATGAGGACCACATGAGCTTGTTGGGAACGGCTTTCCTGAAAAGACACAGTAGTCAGGCATGTGGGAGTGATCCCATCACATTATTGTAGCTGTGGAGAGAGGGTGGGGGAGGATGTTGAGTGCAGCCCAGTGCCTATGCTCAGAATATCATCTAGCCAGTCCCTGGAGACACAACTAAGCTTGAAGGGAAGAGACTGCAATAAGAAAAGTATAGATTTTAGAGGTTCTTAAAAAGAGGAAGAAAGTGACCTTCCAGATATTCAGAGAACAAAAGAGGAATGATATGAAAGAAACATGGGTCCATGACTTCTATGTGATTTCATCTCAGCATTCTAGTCTCATGGACAAAACAAGGCAGGGAGTGGGGTGACAAGTGGTCTAGACAGGTCAATTATGCAATTTGGGAGCAATGAAGAGGGTTCTCCCCTTTATATTTCTGGTATCTGCATGGCAAGTAGAGTGCTCGAGTCTTGGGTCTCCCAGGAAGACTTTGCTCTACTTCTAATGTTTTTATAAACTCACCGTGTGGCCCTGAGCAAGCTATCTCCTCCCAGGAGGCCTCAGTTTTCTTATCTGTCAACAAAGAGTCTTAGATGAGAAGTTTGGGATTACTCTAAGACCAAATATTTTTTTCCCACTCAAGAGCATTGATTCTGAGTAGAATCCCAGCTCTGTAGCAACTGATGCAACTGTCCTCTGTGACTTCGAGTCAATGCAGAAGCATCCCTGTGCCACAGAGCTAGCATATGTAGGGACGCTCACCCAGGTCTTTCTGTCTCAAAGCTGTTTTCCTGTACATCACTTCTGAAAGTGTAAGAATTCTCTTTCCTTTCAGTCAATGATCCACCACTCAACAAAACCCTGAGAGGTGACACAAGTTCTTGGGTCACCTTACATGGGACATAATGTCTGTGAATCCACTAAGGATTAGAATAACTTGTGACTAAAAATTTTAGAAGAAAAGAGAGAGGGAGGGAAGGAGGAGGAGGAGAAAGGGGGAAGGGAGGAGGGAAGGAGGAAGGAAGGAAACACACCCCTCTAATTCTACCTGAATCTAGCTGAACATATAGACAAAGTGTCTGTGACAAAGATAGATAATTTTTGATGAAAGCAAAGCAGTCACTCGGGGATTTAACATACATAATCATACTTCATTCAAATAACAGATCTTACTTCAGATTTTTCTTGTCATAATCCTTAGCAAGTCTCTTTACTTAAGATCTAAAAACACTGTCCTCAAGAGGACTTACCCTGGGCAACTTACCCCTGGTGACTTATTTCTGCCCACTTGCCATTGCGATTTGTGTTTTATGAACTTCTTTTTGCGTTTCTGGAGGAAAACAAAACAAAACAAAACAAAGCAAGATCTAGCTGACCAGCAATGGCCTGAGGCATATTGCTAGGAGAAGGAAAGACAGACCAGGTCCTAGGACCTATAAATGGGGCACACTCGGTGATGAAAGTGGACATTGAGCCGCCTTCAGAAGTTGTGGATAAAAGTCCACTTTGCTAAGGAATCTCCGCTTTTCCTTTAGTTCCCTTCTCTAGGCACATGCCTTTGGGTATAATGCACACATGGTAATTGCGCAATCGATTTTTTTAAAGAACAAAAATAAGAGTGCCTTTATTCTTACTGCTAAATTACTCATTCTTACTCAATAGTTTTGTCTTTTGCAGGACATTAGAATCGTGCATTATGTACTATTGATATGATTTTGTCTGCCTTGTTTCATTTTCAACCTAGATCCGCATAAAATTGACATTCAGGCATTTTCTATACATGGCAGATGTAAAAATTTTCTCAAGTCATTGGGCTAAGTGATTGTAAGTACCATTTTTTTCAGTATCTTTTTAATGTTGTATAATTCTAAAGCAATGGGAATTTCTTGAGAATATTTTAATGGCTAGAAACAAAGTCTTAAAAATAAATTCTAGTTACTGGTTATCTTCCATGGGGCAGGCACTGTGCTGGTTAACTTAAATTTGTCCTCTGGATTATTCAGAGCAATACTGCCAATAAGTGTCATTTTACAAATGATATGGTTGTTGTTTATCGATGGCAGCGGTGTTAGTACAGTCATTTTACAGCTGCAGATACCAGAAAAATACTTAGAAATGCCTGACTCTGAGTCTCTGCTGTTCTTTCATACTTTAAACCTTACCCATCTTCTTGACCAGAATTAGACTTTTCCTTTGTTGCCTCAAATGGTTTAAAAATGTCTGGCATCTCCCCAAGACCAGGCTTTCTGTTGGCTAATTATAATCTTAAACAGGAAGGTCTTGAGTTGTCCTTCAGGGGCCATTGAGAAAAAATACCTACATGTTCTGTTCCTTAATAGCGCTACTGCTATAAATAATGCATGTGACATGGCCTCTGTATCAGGCCTCATTAAAAACAATGAAGTTCCCAGCCGCTCGCTCGTGTAGCCAACTGTGGATCAAAGGCGCTGTGCGATTAACTGGGAGCTCCTGCTTGCGAGCTGCCCAGCTGGTGCGGCAGCAGCGCCATGCCGCGGTGGTGTTAGCGAAGGGGTGAGGACCGGAGCTGCAATTCATAAGTGAAGCGATAAAGGGCACGGACCAGAGTTGAGGTTTTAAGGAAGAACTACTTACTTGCCAAATAGAAATCAAGATATTTTCAAAAACCAAAGATCTCAAGTTTACTCTCCCCTGGTTTACCGCTAGTTCAGGCAGGATGTGCCTGCAGGTCTGATTGGCTTGGGAATCCTCGAGTCTGTCCTGAGGAAGCCCAGGGAACCTCTTGGGACTGAGGAAGGAGCATGCGAGTGCATGAGTTTCCCCCAAGGCCCCCGCACATTGAGTCATAAAGAGCATATGTAACTTGGAGGTACTGTCTTATCTGCTTCTTAAAACGTTTTATTTCTCAGTCCCTAGGGAACTGTACTTAAATTCTAAGTAGAATTGTGATAAAAGAGTAAGTAGAAGGTAAAAGATCTAGAAACTGTGGAGTTCATCTTAGCAGTTTCTGCAACAATTAGGTGGTGACACTGTTGGCCAGACAAAGAGAGCCCCGCATAGGATCCGGCAGAGGCCCTGACAGTGCCGGGGATGCCCTCAGGGTGGCGCTCGTGCGGGGCACCAACGCCGTGGCAACCTCAGTGGGATCTGCCATTTCCCTCCTCTCCTGTTGGTGCTCAGAAGAGGAGGGAAATGGCAGATGTCACAGGTTGCCAAATGACTAACTTAATTAGTGTGCTGGAGACCCTCTGGCATCCGCCAGGTAGGGAGACTGAATTAACCTTCACAGGAGAGAAACGGGAGTTGGGGAACAGGATCGAATAGCTGAGGGTGTGGATGGCTCCATATTACCTAACTTCAGAGGGTTTTACTCACTCAGTGAGCACGTGACACAGTGTGTATTAGTTAGATTTCTAAATCCCTGTAGGATTGGGGTGTGGGGCTGAGCCAGTAGAATGTAAACCGAAGGGTTTGGCACCCAAATGTTAATATGCAGAGAGAAAAATAAAGACTTGAATTTATCATGTGAACTGATAGAAAATAATTAATACCTGAGAGAATTAAAAGTTAATATTCTGAAGAGACATAAAGAATTAAGAGAAATTACAAACTCTGCTAGGTGAATAATGTAAGGGGTACATTTAAATACAAAGAAGAAGGATTATAACCAAAATCAGAAATTATCATTCTAAATATTCTAAGAATTTGAGAGTACAGTCCACACAGGTATGTAAGGGTGATTATTAAATAAGCTATACAAACTACCCTGAAAACTCCATTTTGCACAGTCAATAACTAAAGGTTTTTTTGGTCAGCTAAATTCAAGGCTTGGTAATTCACCCCGACCTTTCTACATTCTCAGGTGAGTGCCGAGACCTGGGGGTGCTCACCCTGCTGCTGAGTTTAAGCAAGGCTCCAGAAGGGGTGGCTCGGGGATGGGGAGGAGGAGGTGGTCCTTGTGCCTCCACGGAGTTGATATGAGGCATTAAGGCTAGGACAGGGACTAATCAGTACAGTTTCTAAGTAGACACAGTTTCTCAATTAGCTGCCCTAACTTTGAACTTCCTTCATTTGTCTAGAGATTTTGCCCGAGTCAGAGCAGCTGGTCCCAGTTTTCATCACCCCAGATGCAGGAGTGAGAAGAGGCCGCTTCATTCATCAGCTTGCATGAAGGGCAGTGCGTGTCCCCAACAGGGCCAGTGCCAGCGTTCTTCCTGGTTCAGACTGCTGGTGAATTGTGTGAGTTTTGCAAGAGTTATTATGGGCCCACTCTGTGCACAGGGCACTGAGATGCTCAGCAATCCACAGTTCAGTGAGGGAGTTGACAGATAAACATGAAACTGTAGTTCAGCTTAATGAGAGTTTTGGTAAAAGACCATGGCCGGCCATGATGAAAACACTGAAAGGCCAGAGCCAGCCCCACTGGGACATGGATCTGGAGTTCCTGGAAGAGGTTTCATGTGACCTGTGTGGTGGGGACACCCGTGACCGAGGGTGCAAACACTGAACTGGGAATACTGACGGGCAGTATTCTCTGCTTTGCAAAACTCAAAACACTCTCCCCAAAGTTACCTACAGCAAGTTGTAAACACACGGAGGCACAGGACCACCTCCTGCCAGGCCACAGGAGAAAAGAGTAAATAAACACCCGCCATTTAAAAAAGCATGTCCTTTTCTTCTAGAAAAGTGTATTTGTTCAGAGATGAAAGGGGAAAACCATGGTTCCCAGATTTCCAAACCTGCTTACAGGCTGCTGATGTAAACCTTAAGAGTGGACTCAACCACCAGATTGTCTGACACCATTAAGAACGTCCCATCATTTAGTCTCAGGGCAAACTCAGCTGCCACCTGACCAGGGCTGGCGGTCTGTCAAAGCGATGGATTCCTGTGGTAACGCCTGTAGTGGCCCGGCCTTCACTGAGTTATTCACTCTCGCTTGGTGCTCTGCTCTAACGCTCCGGTTATGTGTACTCAGGTTCCATCGATGCTCAAACGATAAGAATCCACTGCAACGAAGCTGCCAAGGCCAGATCTTAGAATATGCTCATGATTACAGTGTTTCCTCTTAGAGAACGCTAATATACTTTCTGTCCTTATAGATTTGCCTATTCTGGACACTTCATGTTAGTGAAATTATATAATAGGTGGTCCTTTGTGACTAGCTTCCTTTCCTTAGCAATTTGGTTCAATGTTTTCCACAGCCATCCATGTTCTAGCACTAGTTACTTGATTCCCTCAGTTGGTCTTATATTTACTATGATGCTTTACCCATTGGTCCTCACACTGTCCAGACACACACACACACATGCAAAAGTACATTAGTATAACTTCACGGTTTTATCTTAGTATGGTGAAACCTCGCTGGAGTTTAGGGTTAATACGTTTGAAAGTGTGTTCTAGTCCTGGATAGTTTTCAAAAAATATTTTTTGAATTAGTAGAATCTCTTTCTCTCTTTCTCTCCCTCTCTCTCCTTCCCCCCCTTCTCCCCTTGTCAAACAGAAGTTTTCCCCCTGACATGCAAAAGCTATGAGAATTGAACTGCTTTGGTTGAAGTCTGTACTCCGAATGTCTGCTTTTTGATCTGCTGGGTGATAACTGAGCTGCAAGCATTTAACTTTTGCCTCTGGCATGAAATTCAGATTTCTCAGTAGGAGGTGATGAAGACGCACTGTAGGAGGAAGGGCGCCCTCCCCCTGGTTCTGATGTACTTCTAATGTTCTTTCTACTCTTTCTGTATGGAAGCTAGTGGCATGTCTGGGGAGATCCTTTGATGTTTGAAGTAATCGCGCAGTTGAATTCCAACCACATCTTCCTGGACTTCCCATTGAGCATCACAATGTCAAGGGTACGCTCCAGGGAGTCCTGCAGGCTTTCTCACCAATGGCTTATACACAGCCTGCCTGTGTCCTGGAGTGGCGGGTCCCATTTGCCTCGCCCACTGCCACGCCCTGGCCTCCACCTTCAGCCCACTCGTGACATGGAAGGGGACATCCTGCATGCCCGTCCACGCTGGGGCTCCTTGTCTATCAGGCGTGGTCCATCCAGCAACCAAGGATCAGCTCTGGTCCTGGAAAACCAACAGAACTTCTCCATCATCTGTTCGGTTTTAACCACAACTTCACCAAGGCCTCAACTCCATCCTTGGTGAGGGCTTCTCACTCCCAAGTTTGTTCTTTTCCTTGGATATGCTTCCTTAAATCTAGGTTATTCAGAGCTCTCTGTACCTTCAAAGTCAATCCCTTGATCTTAAATGATAATTATCGATGTTCAACGGTTCTATGTGCCTAGTCCCTGACTACTACAAAGCTGACACTGGAGACTGAAAGTTTGTCTATCAACTCCTCCTATCTACCTGTGGGAAGACATGAGAGACCAAAAGAGAGATACATTTGGAAACCACTGGACAAAGTTATCTTTCAGTCCTTCTGCCTGATGCTGTCAGGGCCACATGGTGGCAAGTAGAGTGACCTCGAGTTGACAGAGGGGTTTACATGCGGAGACTGCTGGGATTTGTCAGCACCTCACAGACAGTGCCTTAGAGCCGCAAGTCCACTCAACGTTGAATGAAAAGATCTGGGTTTATAACTTAGATCTACTTCTGACAGACATACGTAGTCAGAATATAAAATCTATGTGAGCCTTCTCGTCCTCATTCATAATTTGGGACCTGTCACCCCACCCCGTGAGTTTCACAGTACTGCTACAAAGATCATGATAACATACAGGGGACTTATTTGTACACCATGGCCATTGACTAATGTAATAATGGTTGTGATGTCTTTTGCTTATGCCATTACAATCTATCTTATTTCTCATATTGAAAAATAGAGGCCAGAAAGGGTTAGAAATTTACCTACGATCACATCACTGATAAAGATCATCTCTCCATTTGCCCAGCTCACTATGCACTCCTTATAACAGAAGCTTTGAAATGTAGGAAAACCACCCCAGAGGGATCCACCACACGTACTATCATATTTTGAATTTTCATTTATAAAAAATCATTTTTAAATATGTATAAATTACTTTTGTACTATTTATTTAAATTGTATATTAAGCATTTATTTATGAATTCTAAGGAAGATTTCTGATATTCTCATTTTTGCCAGAAGAGGCCACTATGATCCCACTGAATGAATTGATGATGACATTGAATAATTCCATTTGGTTTAGAAAACTCCGGAAGACAATAGTTAGAAACATATCTTTCCACTTGGACAATCAGGGGTTATGGCTAAGGTCTGAGAGACAGACAGACAGACATGGAGTCATAGATTGGTTCTACCGCAGACACAAACTATTAACCCTAGGAAGTAACTTAAACTTGTTCACTGTTACAAAAAGGAAATGCTAGCAACAAGCTTGTTCGCTTTTTTAAAAGAGTAGATTTGCTGTTGTTGACGTGCTTCAACGGTCCTTGTCACGTGGAAGGGGAGCGCGTGGTACTGCCTCAGCCTCCAGAGCCCCCGCCGCCCTGCGGGTCCCACTCGCTCCTTTCCACGTCTTCATTGTGTGGCAAGGACACGCTACCTGGCACATGGTAAACATTGGCATTTAACAAGAAACCATCTCCGTGTTCATTCGTGTCTTTTAGAACACAGCTTCCCTGACGGTTCGATGCCCGCAGTCACCCATCTGCAAGTGAATGAAGGAGCTCTTCCGCACGGGAAACTCTATCTCCCTTTCCTCCCGAACTCAATTTAAGTTCCGCTTCCTCCATAAATCCCATCTCTATGAAATATATATATTTTTAAGTTTTAAAATCTTTTTACTAGTGGCTCCATCATATCTATATAAGTTAAAATTTATGTATTAACTGTATTTTATATTTGTTTAATTCTGGAGATCCTGTATGTTATAAATTTCTTCTAAGTTGAGTTAAAATTATAATTAATTTATTCAGTTAATCAGAATGATGCAGATATATTACAAAACTTGATAAATATAAAAATAAGGTGGAAATACAATACATCTTAGTGAAATAAAACCTTATAAAATGTATTTAATAAAAGAAGCCTATAGAAAAGATGTAATCAGTTGACAACTACCATATTGTCTTTTTTGGAGGTAGAAAAAGTAGTCGTATTTAAGAAGAAACAAGGCAAGAATTAACTATAATTAAAATCGTTTTTATGTTATGATTTGATATGCAGTTTTGACTACCTTATAAAAAATATGCAGCAAATCTGGAAAAACTAATATAGAAACTTTATCCTTGGGTTTTATCCAATATAATCTATAAGCTTTATGGTCACAGAAAATATGCTGGTTACATTTGAAAAATCCTCATGATTAAAATATTCCCGCTTTGCCGCTCAAAGGAGCAATATTTTCCGATAATGACTGGTCCAAGGATGAGTCTTAAGGGTAGCTGGAAAGCATTCCTCAGGTGCAAACCCATAAAGTAGTACTGTTCTAATGTTAAATATTTCTTATTGGGTCTCTTTGTTTTGTTCTCAAGAGCGTCTCCTTAGAAAGGAATTAACTTCTCTGAAGAAGCTCAGGATGGAGGAGGCAAAGAACCCAGGTGTTTCTACACCAGCCTACCACGTACCTAAGTTCAGAGGATGTGAGGATATTTCTCTCACTCAGCTTCATCTGCCCCACTCCACCACACCCCCAAAGACAGAGCATCATCGGACCTTTCATACCCCAGGGCAAGTCACACAGTAAAACTGATCATAAATAAGGCATGTGGGTTTCTTTTATTAAGGGGAGACGGCTATTTGTGAATTCGGAGACATTTATAGGCAAATCTAGTGTATTACCAATGAAAATTAAAGATCTAGCAAATGATCTCTCTGAACCTATGTTCTCAAGTGAAGACCCTTCCTTTTACACACTCTAATCATATGCAAATCTGTAAGACAAGAACAATATTGAAAAAGTGCAATACTTGCAAAAGAATCGAAAACCATGGATTGAGTGTTTTAAGGATTCATTCTGTAGCTCTGAAATGAGCACTAAGACTTCTAGATCAGGATGCCTGAAGCATGAGCCCAGATTTGATCTGTTGGCCGCTTCCTTCGACTATGTTGCTCTTTCTGCCACTGGGCACTTTTCTCCATGGGAGAAAGGACCCTTTGCTGATGAGGCAGAGCAGTCTGGAAAGTATGTTTCTATGAGTCTCTGCACACACTCTCGAAACCAAGGCTCTGCCAAGCTGTACCCTTGACAGTGGACTACAGATTTGAAAAGGTATGCTCCTTGCCCACCTAGATGCACAGTATAATCATGCAGATGGACGTGCTGGCAGAGGGTAACTAGGGCCTGCGGTCTGTGGCTGTGTGTGCTGCACGGGGGTCATTACGAGAAGAAAGGAAGAACCAAGCACATCTCCCGGGTATTTCTGGGTATTGGGAGAGTCTGTCTCATCACTGACTTCATTTATTCTGATTATTTACACCACACATATCTCAAGAGAGTAGCAGAATCCCAAATTAGGAAATGTGGCTATAATGCTTCTTCTGAAAATGCAGTCGATATGATAGCATCATGCCATAAACTACATCCCTGTAATGATTTCTCTGCCACTGCCTGCGCCTCCATATGCTTTACAGAGCTTTACACTGTGCTGAAATTGAATATTCTTTTAAAATAATTATCATTCCTACTAATAACATAATGTGATGGTTCTCTTGAGGCCAACAGGGTGAATGGTTTGGAGTTTGATGCCTGATGACAAAGTACATGCAGCCCAACAGACGGCACTGCGACATAAATTAGTTAAGTTGTAATGTAGAAATAAAAGAACTAAAATGTAATCGCTATCTTGTTTCCTTCAAGCAGGTTTTATGATGCATTACTCAATTCAGAGAAGCTAATAAAATGCCTGAGAAAATGAATCTCAGTGTTATTTAAATTATGGCTGTTCATCAGTAAACACAAGATATTTATGGGCCAACATTGGAGTTTACTGAAAGGCAAGCTGGTCAAATAGATTTGACCCCTGATAAAGTCTGGGGATATTTTTGATGCAAAAAAAATAAAGTTTGAACTTGTCATTGTTTGCAGAAAGAATTCCATTATCATTGCTCTTACCAGGCGTCAACTTTCATAATACCACATTGAAATCAGATCATCTATGCAGCGAGTTCTGTAAATTTTAAAATCCTGCCAGCTCTTTGCCTAAGACACTGGTCCTGAATACATTGGATGAGTGTTTGTCTGCCACAGGGAACTAACATTTATTTTTGTTCTAAATTCGAAAAACAATGGCACTGAATCCGCCTGACGTGACATTTTGCTGAGTACCACCAGGGATGTGGTTATCGGTGAGCAGGAAGAAACAGGACGGATGAGTCTGGAGAACGGAGTGTGTGCTACAGTCAGAGAGGGGCCGTGGGAGGTGAGGCTGGCTGGCGAGCAGGGGAGAGCTTGCTGCTCATTGAAAACCTTCGACAGCCAGAGTCTGGGAGCATGCACAAAGGTTCCACATTTTACAGAATGTTCACTGAGCATTGCATTTGATTCTCGGCCATAGTTTCAGTATGAAACTAGGGAACAGAGGAGAGTGAAGTATCATCATATTCCGATGAGGAAACGGAGGGAGGGAAGTTGCCTTACCTTTGTTCACAGCCAGCATTGGACAGGACTGCTGGACACAGGTACGGATTCCACTTGGTTGTTTTTTATTCTGAGGAGCTGCCAGTGAAGAAAAAAGAGAAAATATTTATTTAAGAAGTCTTTCTTTATTCAGGTTCATTTTTTTGCAAAGAGATATATTCTTGTAAATGACAACTCGCTCACACAACACCTTTCCGGCCCTGGAAGGCAATGTGATGTTGCAGGAAAGACACAAAGCTGGAAGCTAGGACACACAGCCCCTGCTGCTTGCTCTCTCCGTGCCGGAGCTACTTCACTGGGACAGCAGCAGGGCAGCGGAGACTAACTGTAGAGATCCTATTAACACTAAAATTCTATCGCTATTGTTTTTCTAATGCTGAACATAATAAACGATGTAAAGTTCGGTGATCTCATCATTACAAGAGGTAAATCATATTTTAGAATATAAAATGAACCATTGGTAAGACTGTGGACATAGCAATGAATTTCTAGGTCTTCCTGATATCATCGCTGTCTTTGGAAATAAGTTCTGTGGAAGGAACAATTAGATTTCATTTGAAGAAAGTTTGGTTTTGTTCTCTCCTGCCCTTTCTCCCTCTTTTCTCTCCCACCTCTTTCTCCCTTTCTTCTTCCCTTCATCCCACAGATATTTATTGAGCAATTACTGTGTCCTAGAGATTTATACATCGCACTGGCAACAAAGAAGTTTTAAGTCAAATTTGATACAACTAGTTGACAGCCAAGTTCACAAACAATTAGAATAGAAAAATACGTGTGAACAAAGGTGGGAATGAAGACCAGCACGTGGGGCTGCATGCCTTCGGTTCAAAGGCAGAGTCCACCTCTCTGCGTTTATCAGTCTATTTCTTTGCATCTTTCCTTTTCTAGGTTTGAAGACGGTGTCTTCATGTTCTTACAGAGTGTGCCAAGGGGAAAATCCCTGATACTATCTGTACCAGTTTCCTTCAATTCCATAACATAATACCACAAACCAGGTAGCTTAAAACAATAGGAGTTTATTCCCTCAGAGTCACGGAGTCTAGAAGTACAAGATTAGGGTGTCACTGGGGCTATGCTCCCTCTCAAGGCCTGAGGGAAGAATCCTTTCTGCTTCTCCTAGCTTCTCGTGGTTGCTGGCAATCCTTGGGGTCCCTTGATTGTGACCCTGTAGTTACAAACTCCGCCTCCACCTTTGTGTGCCCCATTTCTCCTCTGTGTCCTCACTCTTTTTCTTTACAAAAACACCAGTCACTGCCCTAGCTGGTGTAGCTCAGTGGATTGAGCGCCAGCTGCGAACTAGGCATCGCAGGTTCGATTCCCAGTCAGGGCACATGCCTAGGTTGCAGGCCATGTCCCCCAGCAACCACACATTGATGTTTCTCTCTCTCTTTCTCCCTCCCTTCCCTCTCTAAAAATAAATAAAGAAAATCTTAAAAAAAAAAAAACACGCCAGTCACTGAGTTCAGGGCCCACCTTAATCCCGTAGGACCCCATCTTGAATTGCTTACATCAGCAAATGCCATTTCCAAGTCAGGTCACATTGACAGGTTCCACATAGGCGTGGACTTCTGGAGGACATTATTCGACTCAGTACAAGACTTAGTACAAGACTTAGTAGTATAAGGGGAAAGATCTATGATGGAAGAAAGCAGAAGTAGAGGCTTCATTTGTTAATACAACTTCCTTGTATTTTTATGATTATACATATCTTATGTTTATGAAGAGAAAAAATGAGACACGGTTTATTAATAATATATGGTTATGCATTTATACTAGAGTGATGCTTCCGTCAAAATATGAATAGGACGCAGTCAATTCACAGAGAGCGGGATTCTGGGCTGAGCACGGGCAGCGGTAATCCTGGGCTCTGCCTGGTCTCACAGAGGTCGGCAGCCTCACCTTTTCCGCCCACTCAGCCAGAGGGGCGTGTCCTAGTCATTCCACTGCCCATCATCCTCCAGAGGGGACGCTAATGAGGTAGTTGAAGAGAAAGGCCACAGGAAGATGACAAATGCAAAGTCCAAGCAATCTTGGAACAGAATAATTAGCTTCTGAATTATTGAAGATGTGAGGAATTCTTGACAACATAATGATTCCGCCAAATTTCCTTGCAATTTTCTTCAATTCAAAATCAATTTTAGATTTACTTGTCTTACTGTTAGAGATGACATATGTAATATGAGGGACTTTAAACAATGAGAACATAGAATCCTTTTATAATGCATTTGTTGCCAAGCCCTCAAGTCACAAATCAAACTCCTTAAGACATGGTTTAAGTTCTTTTCGGTTTTGTCAGCCCTTGGAGAATTTTCATGGAGGGGAAATTTGCTTCTGTAAAATGCAAGTAGAACTAATTCTCTGAATTTTAGGCTTTCCCCCTTCATGGGTCAGACCCCAGTTGAATGGCAATTTTGAATGGATGTGGTCTCCATTTCATCTTCCCTCCCCTCCCTTCCCCTCCCCTCCCCTCCTCTTCCCCAGAAATGGTTCTTCTATAATGAGGGATGGAAGTTCATCAGTGTGCGCTTTTCTTTGTAAATCTGTCCTAAAAAAACAATACAAAAAATTCACATATTCAATTCAAAAAGAAAAAGAGAGCAACGGTAACTATGTGAGAAAATACATGCGTCAGTTAGCTTGATTCTGGTGATTGTTTCACAATATGTGCCTATATCCAAACACCAAGTTGTACCCTTACAGTACATAATATTCATTTATCAATTATAAATAATTGATAACAAAGCTTAAAAATAGAGGAGGCTCCTTTTACCAGTTCATATGTAATTTCTAGAATCACATGCTTAGGTCCCCAGATGGGAGGAGGTAGGAGATTTGAAAAGAAAAATGCCTTGTCCAAGCTCACTCAGAGAGTTTGGGGCAACCCCGAGGGAGGGAAAGGAGCCCCTTTCCAGCACGTGTGCAGCTCAAGCTTTGAGTGAATTTTATAAACTTCCCAAACTGCCAGTTCACAGAGGTGCCCCCTGAATACAGAAGCGCTGCTCCAGGTGCCCTTCTCGCCAACACAGGCTGAACAGAGCCGGTCAGCCCCGCCACGCCCTTGGCCAGGTACTTCTGCAGGTGCCACGCACACCCAGAGGGCAGCCCTTATTTAGAAAATGGAACTACTTATAGATTTCAAATTTGTCATAGGGATACGTAAGCATTTGGTACATAGTAGGTGTTCAATAAATTGTAATTGCTGTTTCGGGAGGCGGGAACACTTCCTGAGTGTTCACAGAAATACCACTTTATGTTTCTGCTGAGAGGCAGACCATTTGGTTCCCTAGCAGCCCTGTTTGACGGCGGTCAGGCCGCGAGTCGTTAGGGGATTACTAACCAATAAAACACCAGCTCCCCTGAAGCATCTGTGCAATTCTCTTCCTAATCCGCAGAAACCTTTATTACTATTTTGCAGCAGGACGTAATGATTCTTTCTACTCTCATTTACTAACATATGCCACATATAGAAGCACAGTGTTACTTAATTTTTAGGATTATTACTGAAGGCAATCTACCTGCATACATTCTGTTATAGCAAGTTTTTCATTCGATTTTTTTTCAGATTTCCATCAAATTTCCTGCACCATGCACTGACAGCCCACTAACCTGTTTCTCGGCTGGCTGGCACTCTCTCTCCTCGATTTGTTCTGTCCTCTGCGGTAGAGCCTGAGTGAACTTTCTAAAAATAAGGCTTTTCTTATTTTATTATGCAGCTTTTGATATTTGAAACAGTTATCCCAGTGAGTAATGAGATGTCCTGCGGGATCATTGTTTGCAGAAAGAGGCTTGTGAGGATCTAGCAAGGATTAGATTGGCTTTGATGCTCAGATAGAGTGCTTTTCCCCATAACCCAGGGTAGAAGTTGCAAGCCCCCTTTATAGGAAGGAGAGCAGATGAGCAGCAACTCAGGGCATGGGAGGAGATCATTCTGGAGAGACTATTTCATGTGACATCACCTTCATCCCATTGTCTGTGAATATTCTGGCTGCGTTGATAACCGTGATATACTCATTAGTGAGGAGAGGGATGGAAGGGGTGAAATGATACTATTTCCAGGCAAGTGTAAACAGGTCTGGACACGACAACAACAAATATATTTTTGAGCACTAAGTGTGAGCAGGGTGCTTTCCATATGATGCCTCCTTTAGTCTCATAGTGATTTTACGAAGCAAGTATTATGGTCCCTGAAGTGAAGATGAGAAGGCCGAGGTCTGGAGAGGCACTAGCTTACCCAAGAGAACTTCTCCAGCGAGTGTCAAACCCGAGTCTCTCTGAACCACCTGGGCGTTACTCCTTCTTTTGCATTGCCCTGACTTGTGGTAGTGAAATCTCATCTTGCAATTGTCTGTATCCAATATTCATGCTTAAAACTTTTCAAAATAGTTTTATTCTGATAAATATTTATTAGATGTCTATAGTCTAGATGGCATATACTGCTCCTCCTCTTCCCAAATTTTACTATGAAATAGATATTGCTTGTTGTTTTCCCGCCTGTATAGCTGTTTTCTAAATGCAATGCCATCATCTGCCTCCTGTGAAACATGAGTATGTACAGGAGAAGGGACGATCTCAGATTTCTGGAATGTGCCCGGGGCATTTCAAGTCCAGAGACTTTCAAACTTGCAGCAGGTATTTCAACAGATTTTCCTGGGTACCCCATTCAGTGCAATTAGTTTAATACCACACATAATAAGGACTAAGATACAGCACCAAATTAAGCAATAAATTACTATAAATTTAAGTTTCTTAGATACAATGCATTCATCCCTACACAATATGCAAATATATGATTTAGATACAAATATAAATTTTAATTAATTCCAGAAATTGTGGAAGCTTAGAATGGAGCAGGTGCCTTAGAGTTCTGTTAACGACCAGTTATTATTTGTTGTGTGCACTTTTAGTATATGTGACTAATAGCAGACAACTGAATATAGGGTTAAAGAGTGTGAGACTGATACATCTATGCTTATTTGTTAAAAATTTTCTACATTCCACCTAGTACCCCACATTAACACAAATTGGAAACAAGTAATAAAAAAAACTGTGATAAACTGAGTTCACAGGTCACTGCAGATCCATAATGCCCCACAGAATCTACTCAGAGCCTAGCAGAAGTGTGGCTGGTGGGGATTAGGCTCCTCCACAGGATCGTGAGGAAGCATTCCAAGGACCCACGCACAGGAGACTGTGGTTCTGGTAGAAGGCTGCCCCTGGGTTTCCAATGTCCCACCTCTGTTCATCCCACCATGGACAAAGTCCAGCCGTGTCCTCAGCAAGGCCAAAACAAAAGCCAGTGTCCAGAGTTTCTGCTTCATAGTAAAGCTCAGTCCTTTGGAGCCCATGCCATCTGCTGTGGGCCCCAGTAGCTGCTAGACTCAGTGGTCTCATGATCCTGAGTAAGAGAGCGAGTGAACACAAAGGGTGAGTGTGGGTTTTAAGGGGGCACAGGGAGAGGGGCAGAGAGAGAGAAAACAAGGGGTGAGTATGGTATCCCAAGGCAGGTGCAGAAGGAGAGAGAAAGATAGAGAGGGAGAGAAGGGGAGAGGGAGAGGGGGAGAAGGGGAGGGGGAGGAGAGAGAGAGAGACAGAGAGAGAGAGAGAGAGAGAAATTCTTTGTTTCCCTAGGACTACAATAGCTGGAATTTGGGATGGACTAGGTACTTTTTTCAAAACCACCAAACAACTTCCAAGTTTTTATGGGCTTTTGATAGGTCCACCCTTAGTTAGGCTGACAGGTTTCTTTCGTCAAGCACCCTTCCCCAACACCCTCCCAAGAACCCAGCACTGGAGGGTGGAAGGGAGCAGAGGTCACCTTCCTCGGTGGAGCAGTGCTGTGTCTGCTGGGGGGCGAAGCCGTAGATCCCTGGTGACGCAAACAGCTTCCTGCTCCCCAGTTTATGAAGCTCACCATCTAATTCCCTTTACAGCCCTTCTTTTTTAATTGATAATTAGTTAACTACCAATGGTAACAAGAGCATCAACTCCTTTAGACCAATAATCTCATTTTTTTTTTTACTGGACAAAATGAGGGCCAGATAAGAGGTGTAATTTGAATTGTCAAATTGTTTTTACTTGTGAAGATGATTACCACTGATTTTAATCCTCTTATTTCTAAGGAGAAGAAGATGCTTTGGGAAAACACCTTTCTAGGGCTCTTTGCTGGTAGAAAGGGGCTATGACTGGATCTTCTCCACCTGATACATGTGCACACACACACATATTCTCACAGTTTTAGCTGCTTACAGATCATGCTAACTTTTTCCTTTTTAAAGAGCAATGTGAGCTTGTTCTCAGATTAGATGGAACTTTGTAAAGAGGAAAATAAAATGATTTTATTTCACCAATTTCAACAATAAATTTGTTTAGGGAAGAATGATAAAAATTAAAAAAAGAAATAACTTTTTTTTAACCTTATGTTGTAACTATTCACCAAGATTTCAATACATTTGTCAAGAAGTTAACCTGTATCCTGTGATTTTAACTAATATTTTTACATCACTCATATTGAACAGGGTCTTTTGAAAGGGAAATGAAACCAGTTTCAATGACACGAAGACCGAGTTCCACCTACAAACCTCTCCCCTTGGGAATCAGCCTCTGTGACAGATAGGCCCCTCCCTGGTGGCCTCACTCCTCTGTCACATTCCCCGAGACCTGTTGCCCAGTCTACCCATTTTATCTTTGCAAACGCGATCCTCCTGAAGTAAGCCTGATAGAGATGCCTTAAGTTGTTGGAAAGACATGCTTTTATCTTTGCTTTCTGTTACATCTCACTGGAACGAATGTTCTTCCTCTTCCTTTTTTTCTTTTTAATTTCTAGGACCTTGATTTAAAGCTTATCAACCACCATTATTAAACTAAAGTGCATGTAAATGAGAATAGATTTTCTTCTGAGAGAAAATGCTTTTAATCTTCAAAGAAAAAGTACTCTCTGCTACTCAGATCAATTTGAGAGGACTGAGAGAAATCTGGCCTCCTGCTGGTAGGAAGTCAGAAAGGAACTAAAATTCTGTGCATTACAAGAAGGAGCAGGGTAAAGAAGCTAGCAGGGAACCTTGCTGATTCTTCTGGGAATCTTGGTGTCATGGAGACTAGAATCTGTGGAAGTGGAGCCTTGAAGCTTTTTGTCAGTCAATGGCATGCCCCCCAAATTCTCCTGCCATTACGAAGGTCTGGAACAAGTGACATAGTCTGGTTAATTAACTGTCATTAATTACATTAGGGCATTATTAGTTGTCTAATTCAAAACAGAGAAAACTTCCAGAAAGATGAAGTATTACATGGTTAAAAGCTGATTCAGGACCATTTCTTGCCTATTACAGAGCCAGGTATTCTCTGATCTATGGAGAAACATGTTCTGGAGTGAAGGGTATAGGTGGGATTCTTGGGATGGAAGCCCATTGCCAAGGTTATGATCTAACTAGGACCAAGGTCATATGAGATTAGACCTATTATTTTGGACCCTGTTTCTCTGGGCAAAGGTGTGAGACCTCACCTCTTGGAGCTTGCCAAGTAGAGGTGGGCTTCCCAACTTAAATATGTGACTAGCAGGGAGGCAAGGTTGCCACAGCTGTTCTTTACACCAGGGGTCTTATAGTGCTGAGAAAATAAATAAAGGGAGAGGGAGGTGACAGAGCAGAGTTTTAAATTGCGAAGAATTGGGCTCTCTAGGTCAGGGTGACATCAAATCCTGGAGAACAAAGGCAGGACATCAAAGGCAGGCAGTGCCTGGATTAGTGGATAGCACATCTGCATAACAGCCCTTTCTAGCTCTGTAGAGACAAGTGAAGTCACCAGAGACCAAGAAGGGGGCTCTAAGATCAGCTCTAGTTTGAAGCAGAGATAGAGGGATGGAGATGCATGTGAGGTTGATCCAGGTTTTTCTGCACACACTCTGGTAAATGGCAATCCTAGAGAACAACTCGAAGTGGGAGAGGAGCTGAGGAGAGAGAGAGAGAGAGAGAGAGAGAGAGAGAGAGAGGGAG
>PVIA01015320.1:0-23192 GCA_004024845.1 Tonatia bakeri
CCCCCCCCCGTCCTTGTGCCCACTTCTCCTGTCCCCCTTCCCATCACAAATGAAAATACAGGACTGCCAAGTTCCACTGAACTTCCAATAAACAATGAACATATTTTTAGGATAAGTATGTCCCAAATTTTTGCATTATTGTTTATCTGACATTCAAATTTAACTGAGTGTCCTGAGTATTTTTTAAATATTTTATTTATTTATTTTTTAGAGAGATGGAAAGGGAGGGAGAATGGGAGGGAGAGAAACATCGATGTGAGAGGGAAACATCAGTTGTTGCCTCTCACACGTGTCCTAACTGGGACTAAACCCGCAACCCAGGCATGTGCCCTGACCGGGAATCGACCCGCAACCTTTTGCTTTGCAGGATGGTGCTCCAACCCACTGAGCCACACTGGCCAGGGCTGAGTGTCCTGTGTTTTATCTGACAGCCCTATTTCTTCCCTCGCCTGACTCCCCTTCCTCTGCTCCCCCTTTTCTCTTCCCACAAGTGACTCAAACCACAGGAAAGCTCTCCACACCACCCTCCCTGCTAGGTCCAGTCCAGGGAGACTGGGAGCCCACAGCAGGGTATCCAGACACCCAGGGGAGCTTTGCAAAGACAACTGACGTGGGGAAGGGGCTAGTAATGCCTCTGGGTTACTGACAGGACTGGAAACCCCCCACCTTGGGAAAGGCCTGGAAGACAGTGGCTCTCCTAAGTGGTGACAGTTATTATTACAGTTACGGGCATTTCTGAATCCCCTGCTCCAGCCCCAGCCTCCAGGCTGCAGACGCCTGAGCTGCCCTCTGACACAGGTCCTGGTCCTGTTCTTCAAGACTTTGAGGGGTTCTGCCAGGGTGTTTCCCAGCTTCTGACCAGACACAGCTTGCGGCTACTGTCTTCGAACCCTCTCTCCCTTGATGGACGTGAAAGGCCCACGGGGGCTGAGGCCTCTAGAGCCACATTCTCACAGCCCAGCGGAGCAGGGCGCCACCCGCCTCTCGGTCCCCGGCTCCCAGCTCTGGAGGAGCAGCGAGGCCAGCAGCAGCTCGGGAAGGTCCCCGGGCCCTCCCACAGAGGCTCGGATTCAGAACTCGGGGTGGGCTGCCATGTGCCATCAGAATTGTTCAGATCACCCCAGGTGGAGTCCCTGCTTGGGGCGGGGTGAGGGTGGGGACTGTGACTTGACAAGTGGGGTCGCGTGCCAAGGATGCAGCCCTTTTCCAATGAACTTGCTATTATTCAATCTGGTAAGTGATTGAGTATTAAACTATTTCTTACCCTTGTACAAATTATATTCATTAAACTAAAACCTCTTTCAGATCTTTAGCACTGCTGATTGCAACAGGGCCATCTTTTTAATTTTTCTGTACAAATGCAAGGGGTGGTACATTGTTTAATCTCGCATTATTTCATAATGACTGCTTTTAACAACCAGCTCCCAAAATGTCTAAAACTGCACCAGCTGGCTCATGGTAGAGAGCGAGCTGGCCCTGGCACACGCCTGGGTGACACCCCGCTGCACCAGACCCAGTGGCAGGCACATGGCTGACATCCCCTCTGTCCGTTGCTCATAGCAGCCTCGGGAGGTGGTGTCGTTATCCCCACCTCAGAGATGAGAAAACTGAGGCCCAGACATGCTAGGACCCCAGGCCCACTACCCCCAAGGCTCCTGGTTCTTCCCACTTCAACAGGCCACCCCTGTCCAGTCTGTCATTCATTCATTAAACATTAGTGGCTACTTTCTTGGTGTCAGACATGGGATCCAAAGGGAAGTTTGCTGTCTTTCCTTCCGGGAGCTTCAGAGAAAGGGTCGGTGAGCCTCGGAACCAGGTGTGGGTGGGGGACACTGAGGCTGACAGCCACACTCCACTCAGTCTCTCCTTGAGACTGGGCATCAGAGGCCCCTGCCTGGAGCTTGTGCTTTAAGACTCCTTGCTCTGGGGGTGAGAATATCAAGGGGTCTACGACCCACCCACTCTTCCTTCTAGACCAAGCTCTGGGTACCCAGAGCTCCGGAACCCCTGCCCAGGTAACCCTCAGCCCACCCCCAGGGACGTGGCCCCTGTGGGCTATGCTGGGCCTCCTCTGGTGCAGGTCTGGGCCCTTAGTTCTGCTAACCCAGCTGGCCCGTGGCCTCGGGGAGACAGAACTATGCAGGCTTGAAACTGAAACCTACCTGGGGCCCAGGAGGCAGCCGCGGGGCTCAGGCAATAACGTGCTCCGAACAGCAGACAACCTTGATGTTGGGGGAGAGGGGACCCCCCACCTTACAGGCGGGGAGACCGAGGCCCCAGAGAGTCGAAGCGTGCTGCCTGAGAGTACGGACCAGGGCTCTTTGCTCTGGCTCAGCCAAGGACAAAGCCCCCTTCTCTGGCGGGCCCTCAGCCCTGGCCAGTTAACTGCGGTTGCTCTCGCCATCCCCTGTCTCACCCCACCCCCGCCCCCCTGTACCCAGCTTCTGGAGGAAAATCAAATGAGCTCTCTCTGCTATTCCCTGGCTTGTATATCGCACTGGCAGATGTAACACCAACATTTCTACCTGTGAGCCTTACCCTCCACCAAGCAGCCGCCTCCCTGCGGCAGCAGCCTCTTGCCTGTGGGTGGGCCCAACTCCCCCCTCAGCTGCCTTTTTCCCACCAACAAAAACAGCAGAGCAAATTGCTTAATGAGACCCATATTTTGCTGTGAGTTGCTAATTAAAGAGCAAACCCAACCTACCATTAATTTGGTCCTGGGAAAGAAACTTGGCCTGCAGCAGACAGAGGAAAACAGTCAGGGAGGGACACCATGGATGTGTGGCCCCTGCGCCCCACCCCCGCCGCCCAGCGCAGTCAGCCGGCAGGTGACACAGGCCCTCTCTTACCATCTCGGGGCCTCCGGCTGCACCCCTGGTCTCCCTGCTCCCAGGACTGCCTTCTTGGTTTCCTTCCTCCCTGCTTCAAGTCGAAAGTCCGCCAAGCTGGGTGGAGGCCCCTGTAATAAACCCGCGGCTGCCATGGAGACCAGGCCCAGCGCCAGGGGTCGGATTCCAGTTTCCCTGCACAGCTGATGCCCGGCGAGGCCTGGGCAGAGCAGCTGGTTGGGTTTTGAGAAAACAGGGCTGCAGACGGGCTCCCTGGGGCCTTGGTCCCGCTCGGCAAAGCTGAAGCTCTGAAGCAAACGGACAGACGTCCCGTCCTGGGAGCCCTCCCTGGACTCCACGAAGGGGGCAGTGGCCCACAGAGAGTGGGCCCTGCCTGGGGGCTCCCTCAAGGGGGTCTTTCCTGTCTCTCTCCCGGGACTAAGTGGGGAGCCCACAAGGTGCCAGGTCCTTAGCATGCTGTCTCATTTAAGAGTCATCACCCATCACCTGGTAGGCGGGGAGGGGACCCTCCCACCATGGCGCAGTCCAGTGATGGCCTCTGCCACCATCCAGTGGTTCTCAATGTGTCAATTCCCTTCCCTCCTTCCAGGCACCCTGGGGATGGGGTGGGGGTGGGTGCCAGCTCTGGGGTCTAGGCCCCACGGTGGGCTCCCCAGGGGGCTCACAGGGAGGTCTCTTATGTGACTTTCCTGGCCAGGGCAGGAAGCTCCTCCTTTTCTTCCTTTCCCTTCTCTCCCCTCCGCAACCCCCACTCCTTCCGTCAGAAGCTGCTGACTCTCCCCGTTTCCTCAGTGGCTTGTGCTGCCCCCACCCCCCACTGTACACACACACTCCGAGGAAGTGAGGGCAGGGTGGGGCGTTCCCTGGAGCTGCTCAGCTGGGCCGCTGGGCTCTCCCCCTCCAGCTGCCCGTGCACAGCTGGTAGCTCCAGGGGCCCCCGCTCCGTCAGGCCCCACACGTATGGCCACATAGGTTGTACCCTGTGCAAGAGGTCCTGGCCCAGGGGACGAGTGGGTCCCATTGAGGGGCTGCACCTGCCCAGAGGAAGAGGGACCTCTGGCTAATTTGTACAAGGCGTTCGGACAAGTGGGGCCTGCCTCTGGCCCATTCCCCTCCCCCCTTTCCTGGCCACCTCCACGTGGAAGGTTCTCTCTCCCCCCAAAGTGTGTGTCGAATTACCTCTTAGACCCAGACAGTTTCAGCTGGAGGGTTCTCCCTCCCTCAGGGTGGGGCTGGGGAGAAAAGAGGCTGGCCCCGGGTGCTGGAAGCAGGAGAGGAGGGGAACTTCTCAGTAAGAGTCGGAAAGAAGAGGAGAGGGACAGTCAGGCAAGGCCTTGGAAGGGCATGAGGCCTGGGGGAAAGTCTACAGGGACCAAGCCAATGCCCACACTCAGGATCACCCTGCGTTTGGGAAGGGGCTGGTCAGGGAGACATTTCCTTGGGTTTAAGTCAGCGTGTGCTGGGTTTTGAGGCTGTGTGCCCTAAAGGCATCCCACAAACACGCCCTTGCCAACTCCTTCCTTAGGTTTTTAGGTGTTTCCTAGGGGCATCCCTCATGTGACCGAAGCACATGCATGAGGGTGGTGGCTACATGAGGGCTCACTATCCAAAGATTCGTCAACCTGTGTGCTGCCCCGGGTTGCGTTCATGCTACACTTCAACACTGCAGGGGAAATGGAACCCCCTCCACACCACTGGGGGGCCTCACTACCGGGTCTCCGATCCCGCCGGTGGAGTGGAGCCAGGTGGCAGCTAGAGCTTTTCCAGGGAGACCTTTCTGGTGACCTACCCAGGTCTGCGAAAAGGGACACAAATCTCTACCTCTAATAATTCGCTGTGACTCCTTCCTGTTCTATGTTGACTTGAACAACACAGGTTCAAACTGTGCAAGTCCACCCATGTGTGGGTTTCTTCGATAAATACCTGTATTTCCTCTCCCTTTTGATTTTCTTAAAAACATTTTCTTTTCTCTAGTTTACTTTATTGTAAGAATACAGTATATGATACATATAACAGAAAACCAGTTGTCAGTTGGGCTTCTGGTCAATGGCAGAGCAGTAGTGGTCAGTGGAATATTCTTTGGATCCACAGATGTAAAGCCCAAGGATATAAGGACTGACTGTAGTTAAGTTTTGGGGGAGTCAAAGGTATATGGGCCTGGCTGGTGTGGATCAGTGGGTTGGATGTTGCACTATGTACTGAAAGGCCACTGGTTCGATTCCCGGTCAGGGCACATGCCTGGGTTGTGGGTTTGGTCCTGGCTGGGGGGCATCCGAGAGGCAGCTAATTGATATTTCTCTCTCATATTGATGTTTCCCTCCCTCCCTTCTTCCCCCTCTCTATAAATCATTAGGCATGTCCTCCAGTGAGGACTAAAAATAAAAGTTACACACGGGATTTGGGATCTGCAGGGGCCAGTGCCCCTAACCCCCAGGTTGTGCAAGGGTCAACTGTATTCACTCTCACCCCTTTTATCCACTTTGTCTTCCCTCCTGTTTTCCCCCAAAGGGCCCTTGCCTTGTCCCAGCTGCGGGTACCCACCCAGCCAGGCCCGAGACTGCTCAGGAGATGCCTGTCGTGTCCGTCTGTGACTAGGCCCCAGAGAGGCTGGAGGGGCAGTGTCCCCGAGACGGGGAAGGAATCACTCGAGGCTGCTGGGCGGGTGGGCACTGGGGCTCAAGAATGCAGAAAGGCTCCTTCTCAGCTGCCCCTCCCGGGTTGTCTGGTAACAGCAGCCCGGGGAGTTCCGGGCCTGCCTGCCTGCCTGGAGAAGCCAGGACCTTTGAAGGTCAAGAGTTGAGGCCCCTGGAGATAAGTGACTGGCCCAAGGCTAAGTACCAACCTCCAACAAACTCGGCCCCCTCCCCTCCTCCAAAGGGGCCTTCTCTGCTTCAGCCTCTGGACTGGGCTGGGGCATCGCTGAGGGGCAGGTCTGGATATGCCCCATCCTGCCCACCCCCCCACTCCTCTGAAGAGGGCTGGGACTGACCCAACCCTTTTTGCTCCCACTTCTCCCCAACCCAGGGACCCTACAAAGTGGCATGGAGGGCCAGTGGCAGCACCCACTCTCAGCCAGGTCAAACTGAGTGGGCCTTTGGGGTCCACCCAGCACTCCTGCCCAGGCCCCAGACCAGCCACGCCCTCCCCCGTTTTAGGGACCCCCCTCCTCCTGCTTCCCCAGTTCACAAAACAGCAGCCCCAGCCAGGCCTGGCTTCACACTGCCTTTATTCACACCTGTCACCACAATGCTGCCCGCAGACTGGGACTGACCAGAGGCTGGGAAACCCCTAAGGGGGCAGAAGAGGGACCCCAACGTGAAAGGAGAATCTGAGGCACGGGGCTCCCTGAGAACCCAGGAGAGAAGGTAGGGCCCGGGGAAAGCAAGACAGGCCCCCTGACAGCCACAAGCACGTGTGGGCCAGGGCTGCTGGGAGTTCGGCTGCGATCCCTGCAGCTGTTGGAGAACTGTGTGCAGTGCCTGGGGGAAGTGGGGTGGAGGTGTCCTCCTGGGAACCAGGACTCTTTTCCGTGAGCAGGGCCCTGGCAGAAGGCTTGAGATTCAGAATGAGACAAGGCCGGCTGCAGAGAGCCTCAACACCTCCGCTCCACACGGTTCAGGGAATAGTGAGTGTTCGAGAACTCTGCCATCAGCTGCAGCTCAGAAACCTGCAGTCAGGCTGACAGGAAGTGGTGCCACAACTCCCATGGAAGGAGAGGATGGAGGCAGAGCCTCTGGCAGAGGGAGCTGGTTGGGGAGCTACCACCACCAGACCCCCATCAGGCTGGTGGTTAGGGGAGTGGGCTGGGGTGCATACTCCAGCTGGGGTGGGAGCATCCTCGGGGGAGTGGCTCAACACCTCACATAACCTGAGGTGAGGTGAGGGTCTGGGGTGCACATACCCCTTTCAGGGTACGAGAACAGTGACACTATAAAACTTCTTGCCGTTCCAGGCTGCCGCAAGAGGAAACCGCAACTAGCCACCAACCCACTTTGGGACCCTGCGCTCTTCCAGTGCAAATGAAACCCGGAGAAGGGGCGTGCTTTGCCCAGTAATGCACAGAAAGTTCATGTAACATATGTACTCTGGTTCCAGGGTCAGGGTGGGTCTGAGGAGTGGGCCAGGTGGGGGTGACACACCAAGTCCCCTCTGCGCGGCTGCACCCAGGCCTCCCCTGCAGGGCCAGCAGCAGAGGCTTCGCAGGAAGATGGGGTCAGCCCTGAGCAGTGCGAGAGGGGGCCCCGACTCTCACCAGATTCCCAGGAAGGCAGGGCCATGTCTTGGCCCGGACACACTGCCTGAAACTAAATCCCACCCCGGAAAGACCCAAACCAAACAGAAGCTTGACTAAACAATCAAGTCTCCTGATGACACACTCCATACATGCATGTACACACACACCTATCCGTGTACACAACGCACACTCCTACTCATGTTCTCAGTCTCGGTTATGCACAGGAGGGTGGACACACACATGCACACACACACACACACCTATCCATGTACACAATGCACACTCCCACCCATGTTCTCAGTTATGGCTATGCACAGGTCAGTGGACATACACGCACGCACACACATGCACACCCCCCTGCTCAGACTCCCTCTGTGGCCCATCTCCTGCCAAAAGAGCACCGGTGGCCGATGCCAGGGACTCAGTGTCGGCTGCTGACGTGGAGGGTGTAGAAGGCCCAGGGCTCAGGGACGTAGATGACGCCTGGGTACTTCTTCCTGAGCACGGGGTCGTTCCATAGCCAGGCGACCCACATGGCCACAAGGAGGAGAGTGAGGGCGAAGGAGGAGAAGAGGAAGAGGCCGTTGCTGTCCAGGAACAGGCGCTTGCGCTTCTGGTGCAGGACGAGGGCCAGCATGGCGAAGAAGGTGAAGATGAAGAGGATAAAGATCTGGCCCTCGGTGACCAGGTACCTGAGGAGGCCGGTGGGTGGGAGGGTGAGGCGGGTGCTGTGGCGGCCCTCTCCTGCTTGCCATCCCCCTCCACCCAGGACCAGGCTGCCCTGTCAGTCAGTCCGTCAGGCAGTCAGAACAGTGCATCTAATGAGGGGCTCATGGGACCACACTGCTCTGAGCCACAGCCCCTATGCAGCACAGTGATTTGGCTGGGAAGTTGCTATTTTTTAAAACGTTGAGTTTGTTGCCAATATTTAAATAACAAAATACCTGAAAATGTGGATTTCTGGTTTCTCTGGTCACATTAGACTTATATCCTCTCTCACATGACAATAACTGATTAGACGGGAAAGCGGCTGCTCCATTAGAGCATTATTTGACAGTTTGCCACAATCCCCACCATTCTCTGTTGCCTCACTTGATGTTTGCTTGATGCATTTCTGTTACCAGCTTGGTTCCTATATACATTTGAGTTTGGGAATGCAGCTGCAAGTTATAGGACTTGTTACTACTGTCTCCCTGAAGGCTGGGGCACAGTCTCAGATTTCCCAGGGTTCCTTGCAGCTCTAAAGGCAGCACCTAGCTCAGGGCCAGGAACACAGGGACATTTGTTGGAGGGCTTCTGAGAGGCTATCTGGCCCACTCCCCTCTTCTAGAGAGAACCCCAATGCTAACCCACTTCACTCAAGGAATTATAGCTCTGCAGCTGTGTGACCCTGGGGACCTTACATGACATCTCAAAGCCTGTTTTCTTCCTCATAGAGGGGGCACAAATGGCCCCATTTTCAAGGTTCCTGACAAGAAACCTTGTCGCTTGGAAAGCACACTGCCTGACAAGTGGTTGCTGCTGCTACGGCGGCTCTCACTGCACTGACGCGCTCCAGGTACGAGCTGGGCAGGAAGCTCTTTCCCACGTCTAACCTCCTTCCCTCTTGCTATGGTTGACACCCATTTTTTTTAACTCCTGTCCTCAGGGGTGGACCCTCTCAGCCAGTCAGGGGACAGACCCTGGAGCTGGGCTGTGGCTGGCCCCAGGAAAGAAGGTCCTTTCCATTTCAGTGAAGGCTTCCCATGAGAGAAGGACCGTCCTTCCTGTGACACTCACCCCCCACCCCAGGGGGGCCTGTTTTCAGGGTGGAAATAAGGGGAGGAGGGGTAAGAATGTGGGTCCTCTCTAAGGGGAAGAGAGAGCTGGAGGGAAAAAGACACCAGGCAGGGAGCTCCGGGCCACGGAATTCCCCCCATATCTGCCTTTGTCATCGCCAGGGTGCTTTCTAGTTTATAAAGCTCCTTTGTTCCCCCTGGATTCTCACCAGCTCCTGGGGTAGAGACAAGCAGGTATTACCCCCATCTCACAGGGAGGGAAACTGAGACCCAGGGGCTCTATAGGACTTGGTGTTAGAGAGGGAGTCTATGGGCCCCAAACAAGGTAGTGCTGGGGTTCTGGGAGTGGGGCTCAGGGTGCAGGGACACGAGGATGGCGATAACACCCTCAGGCCTGGCTTCCTGGTAACAGACTAGCCACAACATGCCACTGTCACTGTCCGTAGGGGGCGCCCAGGAGGAAGCAGGGGCTCCAATATGGAGGGTCTCCCCTGCGGTCACATAGCAGCTCTGTGGTCAAAGGCACATTTTCAGTGCCTGGATCGGAGCGCCCCTTCCTACCCCAGTGTCCACTCACCAGTAGTACAGGCCGCTGGGCACCACCAAGAGCAGGGCCGCCCCTGGCAGTGAGCTCTCAGTTTCGGTGGGAGTGAAACAGCCACTGAAGTACGTGAAGAGGATGAGGAAGAAGGGGACGTACCTGCGACAGGGAAGCCAGTGCCTCAGAGGCCTGCCCGGCCGCCCCTCCCACCTGCCTCCCCAGGCTGTCTTCCCCACGGGTCCTTGCGCTGGTTTCCTGCAACATCCGTGCAGTGTCACTGCATGGGTTACAAGATGCCTGGTTTGGGGGAGGGCACTCATAGCCCCTGCCAGCCTTTCCTGTGCTAGGGGTCAAGAGTGGGATAGCATGGAAGCAGGAAGATGAGGCCTGCTCCCTGGGCACATGCAACTCAGAGGCCCCCAGGCTGGTGGGGGATGGGGGTGTTCCTTTCACACTGCACTGGCCACCTCGCTCATGCCATCGTGTGAGAGGGTGTCTCTGCCTCAGGCACGGAGCCTATTGCAGCCTCAGCCCCTCACTGGCCGGGAAACAGGTGCAAGCAGCAGGGCTGAGCAGAGAGTGGCCTGAGGTCCAGGTGTGTACAAAGGAGAACTGCACCTGCTGGGGGCCTCCCAGGAGCTCTGTGAAGCCCTTTCACTCACACTCAGCCCACAGCCTCACCCTCGCCCCCCACACACATCTCACTCAGAAGGACCATCCTCCCCCCCCCACAGGCTGCTCTTCCCATGCACTCCTTTTCTCTTCTCACATCTGCTCTTGTCTCCTTACCCACCCTTCTCATACTCCCTCCTGTGGCCCCCATACACTCCCTGTCCTCCTGCTATGGCAGCTCCTCTCTCCTCCCTTCTCCGACCTTCCATGGGAAGGGTCTGGTGGCACAGGTCAGGGAGAGCTGGCAAGGGGCCTGTCAAGGACCCCCTGAACCAGGAAGAGCAACTGTGCATGCTCCGAAACAGTTCCCGGAAACACAGTGACAAGTGTAGGGCATGTGCGACAGGGGAGCCCGCCTCACTGAGGAGCGAGGCCCCCAGGTCCAAGGCTGCTTCTGTCACTACCTAGCTGTCAGTCCATGCTCACACCTTCTTCCACTGGCCCCAGCTTATCCTGTGTAAAGTAGGGCGGTTGGCGTGGGGGGCGGTATTTGGGACAGATGACTGAATGACTGCTCAGCTCTTGGGCCCTGAATGTCCTATGGCTGAGCCCATTAGTGCGCAGAGAAGGGGAGGGGCTATTCCTGGGAGTTCTGAGGGTGGGGAACACAAACAGCACCGCCCAACCTGGTCCAGCCGGCCCTCATCAGCTGCTTCCCTCCTCCACCCCCAAAGGCCACGGCAGGGCATCGTGGGGGTCCTCACACCTACATCACCTAGGGGTGGAGGGGATGTTTATCAGCGCGAAGGCCTCCTCCATCTGCTGCAGGATCTGGCGAGGGCGGGACGGCCGCTCGCTGCCCTCTAGTGGCCACCGCGGGCACAGCCCGGCGGGAGGGGGCGGAGGGGCCAGGCCCTGCGCGCTCACCCGAGCTTGCCGCTACCCTGCAGGCAGCGGAGGTGAACACATTCCAACCTCCGCGCTCCAGGAGCGCCTGGAGGACCGAGGCCCAAGAGAGTCTGGTCGGGTGTCCCTGAAACTGGTGGCAGAGCTGGCAGGGCGCCAGGGTCCCTGGGTAGACAGACTGACCCCATCACTCACCACATAGAGTGGCCCAGGTACTCGTCGTAGTAGTAAAGCAGCTCGAAGGAGTCGATCTGAGGGCGCAGGGGGGACAGGGTGAGCGACAAGGTGAGCGGGGCAGGCCCACACAGTCCCTGGTCGCCCTCCCCCCACGCCCGGCCTCTGCCCCCGCACCCCTCCTCCCTCCTCCCACCCTGCCCTCCAGTGGGAGGGGCCCAGCTGGAAGTCAGCGCGCACTCCCTAATGACAAGGGTGCCCTGGCTTGTCCTGCGACTGTGCCCTCGCTAGCAGACTGCCTTCGACAGAGGGTCGGGCGCATCTCTTTGGCCTCCAGGGGTTCTGTGCACGGGGGGAGGCGGCCTCACCAGCGTCTCTGGCTTGAGATTCTTGATGATGGGGTTCTCACGGACTGACAGGTGGTGCTGGTAGCCACTGAAGAGCAGGCGGTGGTTCACGGAGTCTCCCACCAGGTGGATGCTGGCGCCCATGATGAAGGTGATGATGCTGACATAGACCACGGAGCGTGGCAAGGTGCGGGGCGATCGCTCGATGAGCTGCGGTCAGAGGGAGGCCGACCCCTTGGGTCAGAAACGGGAGACACCTCTGCCTCACTCCCTCACACCTGGGGGGGGATGAGCTCCACCTGCTGGGAGGCCACTCACAAATTGGTGGGTCCCCTTAGTGGGCCAGCCCACCCTCCGGAGTCCCTGACGCCAACAGGGCCGAAGGACAGCCCCTCCTTTCCCCAGAGAGGAAGCAGGGGCCAGCTCTTCGCCCAGGTCACACACAAGCCACGTCCTGGAGGTGACAGCCAGGCCCTCCACCCAGAAGCTGGGGTGTAAGGGTCAGCCCTCCCACCGCCTGAGTTGTGTCCCTGGGTGGCTGGTGAGGGGGGGGGGCTGTTGAAGAGCCCCTCCGATTTCTGAGTGGCTGCTCCGTGGCAAACACGGAGAAATGACAGGAATGGGAGAGGGGCGGGTGAAGGTAAATTGTTTAGCTGAGGACCCCCCTGAATTCTGCAGTTACACATTTCTGACTTCCAGAGGTTTGAAATACCTAAAAACAAGATGATGAGGATAGCAGATGGCGACAGTGAAGGGCCCTTGTGTGGCAAAGTGTGTAGCTGGCAGCCCTGGCGAGCTCTGTGCTCCCAGTGGCCACTCAAAGTCAGGAGTCTCCAGCCCAGAGGAGGAGGTTCCCCTTCCGTTGCTGCCATTCCTGTCACCTGACCCTCACCTGCCTTCCTAACTGGTTCCTGCCCTCTTCCCGGGCAACGTGGCCCCTCCTGCCTCAGCCTCCCAGCATGTATTACGGTTTCATGGGCATGGCCTTGTCCTTAGGCCCTTCTGCCTGAATGCCTCTCCCCCTCTCCCCCTTGGTACAGCAGGCTGAGGCCAAAATCAAACACCTCCCCTTGGGGAGGCCTTCTTCATCCCTCCCAGCCAGGGGCACCCGCCTCCCCTGCACCCCTCGACCCTCGATGTGTCCCTCTATCACAGTCTTCATTCCCAGAGCCTGACTCAGGGCGCTCCCAGAGCTGGCACCAGCTGCCTGTCGGCGGGAGATGGCGATAAGGGTGGGGAGGGCGGGCGGGGCACTGGGCCTGTACCTTGAGCAGGAGAAAGGGCGTGATGATGTTGTAGGCCATGTGGAAGTAGTCCCCCACGCTCGGCTTGTTGAGTGGAAACCATTCGAGAGGGAACACCAGCTAGGAAGCAAGAGAAGGAGTGGGTTCACCAGGCACAGCCCCACGAGGCCCTAGCTCCTTCACACAGTCTTAATTCTTTCTGTGAGCTCTTGGACAGAGACACAGAGTCGCATGGACAAGTTAAATGGACTCGTGCCCAGGCACATGGGAGATGCGAATCCAGGCCTGAGCCCCCCTCCCGGGGGGGTCTCTGTAAATGTCCCTGGGCACTGGCCTGGTCGTTGGAGGCTCCTTTGGGACTCAGTGGTACCACCAGCTTTCCTGGTGACCATGGGCAAGTCCTTGCCCTCTGCAAGGTTTCCCATCTGCAACATAGGAAATGTGGCCCAGGCGGAAATGTGGACTCCTAGGGGTCTGGCTCTCCAGGTCCTATGACAATGGCAAGCTCTTCTGGCTGCTGGGTCCAGGTGTGGAAAAGGCCCTGTCCACCGAGCAGACGGCTCCTTCCCAATCAGACCAAGATTTGGAACATGCGGAACAAAGGAGAAAGGGAGTTCGTTCCCAGAGTCCTCTCGGTTCTCCCTTTCCTACCTTCCCCGAGAGGAGGAAGCTGGGGCAGCTCTTCCGTCTGGTCCACCCCAGGGAGTCCTGGCCTCACGGGGTCACAGTGAAAACCCTTAGTCAAGGTCAAAATATTATACACACACACTCCACCAAACCACACTGCCAGTGTCTGTTGATTGAGAACATGTGTAGTGACCAAAGATTTCAATAAAAACTAAAAAAATTTAACTCTTTTAATTCAAAAATGGCACACTGGATAAAACTAATCTGCAGAAATACCACTCCTAGGATACAGAAATCTCCATTTCTTTCTTTGTCTTTCTTATCTGTGTGTGTAGCTCTGTATCTTTATTAATAGCAAGACATGCATGGTGGCTGAAACACTCTTTGTGACAGCAAAACCCCAGAAACAGGCCGACTCTGCAACCGAACAGGACTAGTCAAATAGACTACAGTACATACTCACTCCGGATAAAGAAGGCTCAGCAGCCACCAACAGCAATGACACGTTACGTATACTGATGTGGAGAGCTCTCTGTGGTACAGTAAAACAGGCATGCTACAGAATAAGGTGTGAAGTAAAAGCTCACTTTGGTTAGGAAAAGAACGAGGATGTGCATGTATGTCCGTGTGAGTAGAGAAAGGAGTGGAAGGGTGTCCTCCAAACTGTCAGGGGAGGGACTGGAAAGGCAGAGTCTTACTACTTTGTACACCTGGGTATGAACTGACTTGTTACCACTACTGCATATCACTTTTATAACTGGTAGACAGTTTTATTTTGTAGTTATTAGAAGCTTGGGACTATCATGTATACATTTGAAAAGCTCCAGTGTATGCATGAGCTTTTCAAATGCGTCTTCTTCCCACGAGTGGGCTTGGGGTTAGCGTGGCCACAGCCACTGTAGGCAGGATGAGACTGACTCCTAGAGAGTAGGCAGAGCCATGACCCTGTTCCCGGCTGCCTCTCTCCCTTCCCCGGACACCAGTCTGATGGGCAGCTCCTCTGTCCTCCAGTATGCGGGAACTTCACGTCAGAGAGCAGGGGGCTCAGAGCCGCTGGTTCGCCAGTCTGCTTACAGATGAGAGAACCGAAGCCCAAATGACAGTGGCTTGCGCATGGTCACCCAAAACCTGGTCAGATGCCCTGACTCCTGACTCTGTCCCTTTTCTTTCTCCTACATTAAAAAAAAAAGTCTGCAGAAAAGTGAACCAGCATCCACCATAATGCCTCCTTTACACACTTCCAGGAAAGCTTTTCTTCCTCCCCTCTGTCTTTGAAACATGTCTGTAAGATTGTTAGGGTGATGGGGTGGAGGGCAAAGGGGACATGTGTAATAATGCACACAATAAAAATACAGAACAAGAAATTCTTAGGACTGTAACTGACTTATAATAAGTCAATAACTCATGCCGCTTAGGGACCTCTTTTCTCCTTAAACATTCCAGGTTGCTCCGTAGTATCCATCATTCCTGCTTCATGGCCAGGTAGCATGCTCTATACTGGACACAGCAAAGCTGACTGCCCCAGTCCCTACTGCTGGACACCAGAATCACTCGCAGGTTCTGGCCACCGTAAGCAACACTGCAATGAACATCTCCAGGTAGACAGGCTGTTGTCTCTTTACATCTTCCGGGCAGGTTTTTAGAAGGGATCTTACTGGGTCAGAGGGGATGAACATATCAAGGTTCTGGAGATTGACATGATGGGAAGGGGGCGGGCTCTGGGGCCAGGGTGCCTGGGTGCAGATGCTGGCTCGCCCACTGCTAGCTGGGTGGGCGTGAGCCAGTCACTCTCTCTATCCTCAAGTCTCCTCTATAAAGTTGAGATTAATGGAGTGTTAATGTGAGAACTGAGTAGGTCTAACCACATAAAGTGCGTAGAACAGAGTAAGCACTTCACATATGTTAGCTGCTATTTCTACCGGACTGTTATTATTATTCACTTGATGAAAGTGTACCGAGCACGTACCTTGCTAGGCACTATTCGAGGTCCTGGTTGTCACCTGACAACCTGCTTTCCCAAAGGGCTTTGCTAATTGCATCATCACTAGCATGCACAAAGTATCGGTTTCAGTGGAGGATATTGTTATTTTTACCACCCCCACACAAAAATTAGCACCTCGGTACATGGTGGTGCCTCATTCAATGTTTTCACATTCTGTTATCTATCTATCTATCAATCATCTATCACAAGTGAGGAGCTCTGGTGCTCTCTCAGCATCAGTCTCCTCCGTGGAGGCCATCACTGTACACTGATGCATGAAGTAGCCTTGGAGGGAAGGGGACAGCTTCGCCAGATGGCACAAAAATTACCCGAGACTCAGAGTCATACATAATATGCAAAATCAGCCTATACCCTACCTCCAGAAAAACAATACTATTTCAAGGCTGTGGGGATGGCCAGTGGGGACACTCTGCTTTCTTTCCCACACTCCTCTAGTTTGGTGATCTGGAGGTGAGACAGAAGTAGGGCACAGTATGACTGTTCAGGGCCACCAGTTCCAACTTGGGAGTCAGGCATGATATGACTGTTCAGGCCCTCAGAGCCCTTCCCCTGCTTGCTGGCAGCTGCCTCACTGGCCATAGTCATGGACTCAAAGGACATGATCATCCAGGCCTATTCTTGTTGTTTACCAGTAGAGGAAATGACTTACCTAAGATCACTCAGCTAATTCAAGTCACACTAAATCTTTTCACCGCTGGCTGAGGCTGCCCACAGCTTTACACTCACCATGGCAATGGGGCGGCCAAAGTCCAGAACCCAGTTCTGCAGAGTGAAGTAGAACCAGAGGTCGAGGTGGAAGGGAGCGGTGCCGGCGGCCTCATCGGCTTTGATGGGACTGTGCCTGCGAAGGGACAGACAACAGGGGTGAGTGTGCTCCCTTCCTCCCCAGGGCATCTCCCCCGCCTGCCACCAGCGGGCCACAGGAAGGTCTGGGGCTTTGGGAGCAGGAGGAAGAGCACATAATCACGTTCTAGGAAAGGGACTTTGAAGGAAACAGTGGGGTCAGGGCCTGTGGCCGAGGGGAAGGTGTCCTGGGAGTGAACTCCAGCCGCTCTGACTTAGGCGTCTCTGTGATTCCGGCAGAAAGCTACCACGCAGGCACAGTGTGGGGTTTTCTCACCCACAGAAGGATGAGGAGATCAGATGGGGTGAAGGATACAAACGCAGCTGAAAAACATGAGGTGTGATGATGGAGGATAGTAGCTAACCTTTATTGAGCACTTGCTGTATTCCAGGCACTGTTATGGCTGTTTACATGTATTATTTCATTTAATTGTTTTAATAGTCACAGAAACCCTTTGAGGTTGGAATATTACCCTCACTTTACAAGTGAAAAGACAGAGACCCAAAGTATGAAGTAACTTGCTCAGTTATGTTGCTAAATATGTGATTCTAAATAATTAGGCTTAAGAGCTTATGTTTTTAACTTCCATCGCAATCACTGTGTCCCAGTGATTGGTCGGTGGGATGGGCATGTGACTTGAGCTGGACCAGTTAAAGCCCTCTAGTGAAATCTGCCTTAAAGGCAGTAGAGTGGGAGGAACAGGGCCTCCCTCCACCTGGTCCCTGAACCACGAGGTGGTACGAATGGGGCTGCTGGTAGCCCTCTTTCTACCAACCCACAGTGGGACTTGAGAAGGAAGCCAGTGGGGACTAGTTGATGTGAGAGCCATGGCAAGAAGTGAGACGCCATCTGACAATACATCTTTGGATGCTTGTCCCCCACCCCATTTAGCCTTCTGCTCTTTACAGATGAGCTGAAGTCCAAGGGCCAGTGCATGTGCCACCTTCTCCAGGAAGGCTTCCCTGATGAAGCTTTTCCCAAAGCCCCACCAGACCTGCTGCAGGGAGTGCTTCATCTCCAACTCCCAGCCTGGCCATGACAGCACAGGGCTGAGGTGTTTGTCTCTTATCCAGACCACTTCTCAGCATCCCCGCTGCAGTTGCACACCTCCAGTGACAAGCAGCCCACTACTTGCTAAAATGATCGAGGTGTGCATTTCATTGTCCCATTTGTGCCAAGAACAGAAACTGTGAGACACGGATTTGTATTCTCCAGAGTTCTCAGCCCAGTACCTGGTTTAGGCTCAGTGATTACTAGTTGATTTGAAACAGTCTCAATTACCAGTTACTCATTCTTTTTAGTGGCAAACAATAGCTTAAAGACACCCCAGAGGTTTTCCTCTGTCAAGATTGCTATTGCTTCTATGACTTTCCAGGATCCTTTTCAGTCAATTCCACCCCACACTGGGCTGGCAGAGCAGCCGTGACACCGGGAAGGCAAGCTCCTGGGATCTCACCATCCTCTGGTGGCAGGCCCGACAGCTGGTGTGGGCCTTCCTGGACAGTGCCCCCTCCACTGATCGAGTCTGACTGTGTGCTGTGCTAAGAGCTTCACCTGCACCGTCCCGCCGCACCCTCACAGCAACACCAGGAAGGAGGGCTTATCCCTCCTGTTTTACAGATGAGGGGACTGCGGCTCACAGGCAACACAAGCTTAGCCAATGTCACCCTTACCGTAGTAAGGAGCTGCAGCGACTATTCCTTCTGTCAGCCTATTGCCCACTCCCTGCTTCTTCTGATATGAGATGATGTTTCTGCCTTGGCCGGGCCTAGCTTGGTTGGTTAGAACATTGTCCTGATAGGCTAAGGTTGCAGGTTCGATTTCCCAGTCAGGGCACATACAAGAAACAATGAATGAATGCATGGATGGGTGGAACAACAAATCAGTGTTTCTCTCTCTCTCTCTCTCTCTCTCTCTCTCTCTCTCTGCCCCCCTCTCTCTAAAATCAATTTTAAAAGAGAGAGAGATGTTTCCTTAGTCACAGAGAGGGCCAGTAACCCAGGCTGGACCATGCAGGACTTTTCTAACAAGCATTTGTGGAAAGCGCGCCTTCCTCTCTGATGCTGGGGTGCTAAGATGCAAACCCGCAGCTGCCTGTGGCCAGGGTTCCAGCTCCAAGGGACAGCCCGGTGAGAATGAAGCAGCCCTGCTGAAAGGATCAAGGAAAAGGGGGAGAAAAACCTCTGAGAGTGTTCACATCTCCTGTTCCAGGCCTCCTCAAGGCCTGTGGTTCGGCCCCGTGAGCCAATATACTCCCCTTTGCTAAGGGTGCTACAGTTCGCACCGGCTTCTGTCACTCTCGACCCAGGAATGCTGAACAGCACAGAATTCAAGCCTGGGTCTGCGTGAATGTCTTTAATTGCTTTCTGTTTCTGTTCATTAGATTAAGCTGTGCAGCCCACTAGGAGATCAAGTGAGAGAGGGACCAGTGCAGCCCGGAGCAGCACCCAAAGTACAGGAGGGAGGGAGCCCAAAGCATGGGTGGGCACGTTTAACCCAGCAGACAAGCAGCAGGAGGGCAGGACCAAAGGCCCGGGGGCAAAAGTGGGAAAGGCACTGCATGGAGTTGAGATGCCTGGCTTATGGAGGGGAGAAAGAGAAGGGCAGGGCCGGCTAAGGCTTCAGAATGGGTAGACATTCAGAAACTAACTGGGAGGGCTGCTCAGGGGTCTGAGCCCACCCTGCCCCTTTCCTTAGTGACCACTGGGTGAAGGCCTCAAAAAGCAGACAGGGATAACTGCCAGGTCTGAAGGACTTGGATGGAGAGGGAGGATAAGAGCCCTCAGTGTTTTGCTCCAGAAGCATCCAAACTGGGCAAAGAGCAGGCTGTTTGGTATGGGGACTAAAGGCATTTTGGAAGCCTGGAAAAGCAGGTTGGTGGGGGTCTCAGGAAGCTGTGACCCTACAGGGGCTCAGTAACTATCTCCTCTGCCACCGTAGAAGGAACCTCAGCCAATGGGGCTCCCTGCCCTCAGTCCAGCCTGGCTTAGCAGGGCAGGTACAGGGCAGACACCCAACTTGGGAACCACGGATCAGCATCTACCTGTTTTTTGATGTGGGATCTCTGACCCCTGCAGGCAGATAGATCATGTAGGGTGAAGTCGCCCCCTCCCCCAGACCTGTCCTGGGGGTGAGCAATCTTAAGCTTGTCCCAAGTTGCTGACTCCACAGACTTCACACACTGACACCCGCGTGTCCCTAAGCCTATGCCAGCTCTAGGTCTCAATCATCAGAAACTTCTGCGGAGGACAACAGTGACAGCACAATGGCAGGTAACCCGAAACGAGGCTGGTCTCATCTCCTGCACCGGTTTGCAAGTCTACCATATGGGGACACTGATACCACAGCAGCTGGGGAGCGCATGCCATGCAGCTGAAATATTCAAAGCAGTCCGCAGCGTCTGCAGGACTGCCTGGCAGAAAGGGAAGGGGTCTTGGCCGCGGTGGAGTAAAGCAGGGCCCATGAACAGGGACTAGAGACAGAATGACTTGGGTTCTACAAATACCCGACATGATGCAAAGTTTCAACAAAATGCGAGAAAATAAAGGCAAATAATAAGAGGGGAAAAAGGGAAGTACAAACTCCAAGGAAAACAAAAGCAGTGTAAGAAAGCAAATGTAACTGTTACATATTACCGGATTTTTCAGACTATAAGACACAGTTTTTTAAACCACATTTTTGGCTTCAAAAATTTTTTTCCTATCTTCCTCCTCTAAAACCTAGGTGCATTTCATGGTGCAGACCCCAGACGCACCTAGGTTTTAGAGGAGGAAAATGGGAAAAAATTTCGAAGCAAAAAATGTGGTAAAAAAGTGTGTCTTATAGTCTGAAAAATACGGTACTTGGCTCTGCAGGGAACACTATTTACATGGCTGATTTACTGAAAATGTTACATGTCGATTTTCAAAGTTTAGAATTAATCCATAGCTAAAACACTGGCGAGCGACAACATAGTTGGAAACCAGCAAGTACATGTTGCCAACCTTGACAGCGCCGGAGCGGAACTGTGCCGACGGGGGCTGGAGGGAAGGAGGAAGGAGCTATGGGTGGGAGTAGGTGGACAACAAACATTCTCCTTCTGAAAAGAATCAAGGGGTATTGCCTACGACTGACCCAAAAAGAAATAACGGTAATGAAGTTCCCTAAGGCTCCAACGGTGACAGAGAGAAACACTGGAAACAGAGATTAAAACGCCCTGTGAAGATGGGGAGGCAGGAGGGAGCCAAACCCTAACAGGAAGAAGTCAGTGGGTGCTTAGCTTAAAAGGTAAATTTGATAAAGCAAGAAACAACAGCTGAACATAACTCCTAAAAGCGTGGACTCTGGAGACCCCTTCGGTTTAGATCCCGGCTCTGCCACCAGCCAGGTCTTGGGAGAGTCACTCCTCTCCGGGACTTCGATGTTCTCGTCTGCACAACAGGGGTAATAAATAGGAGGTCCGACACTGAGAGATGCAGTTGGATTAATGTGCATGAAAACTTAGAGCAGGGCCTGGTCCACAGCAACCGCTACACAGTGTTTGCCATTGTTATTTAGAAATAGGACTGAACAGGTAGAAACAGCTAGGAGAAGCTAACATGGTTGTCTCTGGTGCCAGAAAGATGCAGAACAGGGGCTGTTGCTTTTTACTCTAAGCCCTCTGGGCTATTTTATTTAATCTTGGCCATGTATCACTTTGATTACAATACAAAAAAATAGTCAATAGAGCAGGAATGAGCTACCTCGAAAGGTAATGCGCACCTTGTCATGAGAAGTGTGTAAGGACGCAGCAGAGGAAACCCACACATCCTAGGAGGTAGGATTTTACCTGTCAAGGGCATTGATGATACTGAGAATGGGCCCAGCACCCAGTGAGGGGGGCAGAGACACCCTGAGAGAGAGCCGGCCTCTCCTCCCTCCCAGGGAGCACCCTAACTGATGGGAGCTCATGCAGGAGTAAAGGGGGACATGGCTCCTTAGCAGCCAAAGCGTAGTAGTAGGAGCAGAAACCAGAGGTCAGAAGCCTTGGGTTTAGGCCCTGGTTCTTCCCAGCAAATGATGTATCCTCTCCGGGCCTCAGTTTCCCCAAATGCAAAACAAAAAGACTACGATGCTGCACACGGAAGGCCCACACGGTGAGATAAAGTGGCAACTACCCACAGACAGTTCTAATGGGGTTACCACAGCTCCGGGCACTCAGATTCCCAGTGTGAAAGGCACCCTGACCCAGGATGTCCCTCAGTAGCTGGACAAAGAGCTACCCTCTGCCATGCCTCAGACTTCCCTCCTCATCAGAAATCATACCACAAATTGCCTAGAATCGACTCTAAGCACCCGTAGTCCTCAAGAACCTTCAATGACTCTCCGGTACCTACAGAATAAAGGCTGCATCTTTAACCTGCCAGTGAGAGCAGGAACTAGGGGAGGACAGTGAGGCACGTAGCCCCACTAAGTAGGCACTCACTCTTGGGGCTGTACCACGTCCTGAGAGTGTCTCCTTAAATTCTGCACTCTAGTCCTAGTCCTGCTGCCATTCACAAAGGTCCTTCGCAACCGTCTGCATCCTTTTCCCACTGTGCACCTGGAAAGCTCCAGGGCCATTGCGTTCTTTGCCGATCCCCAAATTCTCTCCCTCTCTGGAACAATTTTTCTTCCCTGTAACACCTATCAAGTCCTTTGAGACTCAGTTCAAGTGCCACTTCCTCCATAAAGCCGTCCAAGATAACCTCCTAGCTCCTTCCGTACTGTAAGCCCCTCCAGGGTTCACCTTGTCCACCCTCCGTAGTGCCTGGCATAGCACGGGGCACCCTAGAGATGCTTAGTGAATGCCTGCTGCACTAGAATGTTTCTAGTCTGTAAAACGGGATGAAAGTAGAATGGCGGGTGGGGGGGGGGGTGCGATAGATTAAAAGGCGCTCCTGTGCCTCTTCCTCTGCCCTGCCTGGTCCCAGTTATGCCAACCAATAACGTCTTCCCTTCGGTGAGAGAAGGGGACAGCGACCACGTGAAGACAGCCCTTCCTCATTCTTTCTCTGGGAAGAAGCGTCCACGCTTCTCCGCTCTTCCATTTACATTCTCAGTCTTGGGCTCCACGGGACAGGAGTCAGCCTCCTGATTAACACCAGGATCCAAGTCTTAGTCAGGGTTGGAGAGACCCCAAGAACTTGGAGGTGGCGCTCGAGTCTGCAAGTGTGTCGGGGACCCGAGTGAGCAGTGGTGTCCTCTGAGCCCGCTGCCCCCACCCGGAGTTTTTAAGGCCCCTGGGGAGCTCTTCCAAGCTGAGCGACCGTCCCAGCACCGGCCAGATCGCAGGGCTTGGGGCACCTCCAGGAAGAGAACCAAACGCGAGGCGGGGATCAGGCGAGGGAGCGCTGCAAGGGGAGCGCAGGGAAGCCGGACCCGCAGCTAGCCTCCGACCCGCCCCGGGCTCCGCCGCAGCCCGGCCCGGACGCACGCTGGGGCCGCCCGCACCCGTCACGTGGCGTGGCGGCGACGCGCTCGCGCTGCGCCCCGCCCGAGCGCGCCCACCTGGCTTGCAGGAAGGAGGCGCCCGGTTGCGCGCCCGCTGCCCCGGGGAGCTGCCGCCTCCGCGCCGCGCCTTCCATGGCTGCCCCACCGCCGGTCGCCGGCTGCTCGGCCCTGCTTCCCGGAGTCGGAGAGGGCTCGGCGGGCCTGTGGGCCGCGACAGCGAATGCCGCGCGGGGGCGGGCCGGGGTGGGGCGGCGGGAGACGAAGACCCAGGGGCGGGGCTGGCAGCGGGGGTTGGAGGAGGGAGGGACCCGGAGGAGGCCCGGGGGAGCGAAGAAGGCGGGGCGAGCTCCGCGTGGGGCGGGAAGGACGCCGCGATCCCGGCTTCTCCGGCGAGGAGCCGCCGCGGAGGTCCCAGTGAGCTGCGCGTGTGGCCGTGCGGGGGCTGGGGTTTGCTGGGGTCGCCTGAGTTGCGGGGGTGGGAAGCTTTGTCGGGGCTGGAGGACGCCCGATTTCGGGTCTGGAGTTGGGTTGCCATCTGCGGAGAGGCCAACCCAAATGTTCCCCTGGGGAGGAGGCGCGGCGGT
>PVIA01015321.1:0-23172 GCA_004024845.1 Tonatia bakeri
GTACTGATTCTTTTCAATACTTGGCTTTGCCCTGAACAAACTTGTTCTTATACCCCTATGTCTTTGCACACGGTATTCCCTTTGTTTCTCCCCACCAGACATTTGTACCCTAATTAGGGCTCTTTAGCAAGGCTATATTCTCAGGTAATAGAGTGCACCCTCAGCACAAGGAGGGGTTTTACAAATGTGGGTTCTTATACAGAGACCCCTTAAGAGAGAACAAATAGATAAACACAAATGCTGACGTCTCTGGAACCTCAGAAACCTCTGTTCTACTAATGGAGCCGCTGAGTCCATTTTGCACTTGAAAGGCAGGACTCCAGGTCCTGACCCTGCCTATCCCCTCCCCCACAGCAATACACAGAGTAAGGCCCACACAGGTGTAGTGAGTTTTTGCTGTTTAGAGATTATAGGACAACTCTAGAAACTAAATGGGCTGAATTCTATTTTTAAAATTATATCTTATTGATTAATGCTATTATAGCTGTCCCAAATTTTACCCTTTTGCCCCCCTCCACCCAGCACTCCCACTCCCTCAGGTAGTCCCCCACCATTGTTCATGTCCATGGTCATGCATAGGTTCTTTGGCTACACCATTTCCTATATTGTACTTTCTATCCCCATGGCTACTCTGTAATGACCTACTTGTACTTCTTAATCCCCTCACCTCTTCACCCATTCCCCCACAACCCGGTCCCATCTGGCAACCAGCAAAACACTCCCCATATTTATGATTCTGTCTGTATTGTTCTTGTCTGCTTAGTATGTGTTCTAGATTCAATTGTCGATAGTTATGTATTTATCGTCATTTCATTGTTCATAGTTTTGATCTTTTTCTTAAATAAGTCCCTGTAACATTTCATATAATAATGGTGTAGTGATAATGAACTCCTTAATTTTTTCTTGTCTGGAAAGCTCTTTACCTGCCTTTCGATTCTAAATGATATCTTTGCTGAGTAGAGCAATCTGGGCTATAGGTCCCTGCTTTTCATGACTTTGACTATCTCTTTCCAATCCCTTTCTCTTAAGAAATCAGGTGACAGTCTTATGGGAATTCCCCTGCAGGTAAATAACTACTTTTCTCTTTCTACTTTTAAGATTCTCTCTTTATCTCTAAACTATAGCATTTTAATTATGATGGTTCTTGGAGTGGGCCTCTTTGCATCCATCTTGTTTGGGACTCTGTGCTTCCTGAACTTGCACGTCATTTCCTTCACTAAATTAGGGAAGTTTACTTTCATTATTTTTTCAAGTAGATTTCCAATTTCTTGCTCTTTCTCTTCTCCTTCTAAGACCCCTATGATGTGAATGTTGGAATGCTTGAAGTTGTCCTAGAGGGTACTTATACTATCCTAATTTTGGTTTTGTTTTTGTTTTTGGATTCTTTTTTTCTTCTTGTTGCTCTGATTGGTTGTTTTTTTCCTTCATTATGTTTTGAATAACTGATTTGATTCTTGACTTCAGGCACTTTCCTATTGTTTCCCTATAAATTGTTCTTTATTTCAGTTAGTGAATACTTCATTTCTGATTGGATCTTTTTTTATGCTGTTGAGGTCCTCACTAAGTTCCTTGAGCATCCTTATAACCAGTGTTTTGAACTCTGCATCTGATAGATTGCTTATCTCCATGTTATTTAGTTCTTTTTCTGGAGTTTTGACCTGTTCTTTCATTTGGGCCATCTTTCTTAATCTCCTCATTTTGGCAGCCTCCCTGTGTTTGTTTCTATGTATGAGGTAGAGCTGCTTTGACTCTGTATCTTGGTAGTGTAGCCTAATGTAGTAGGTGTCCTGTAGGATACAGTGGCACAGCCTCCCCTATCAGCCAAGCTGGGTGCTCGAGGTGCACCCTTCTTGTGGGCTGAGTACACTCTTCTCTTGTAGTTGAGCCTTGATTGCTGTTGGCAGGTCAATGGGAGGAATTTACCCAGGCCAGTCAGCTGCAAGGACTGGCTGTGACCATCTGCCACCAATCTCGGCCCTCAGTGGAGGATTAACTATGCAGGGGCAGGGTGGTGGTGCTCCGATGTGGTCTATAGCTTTCACTGGGTGTGCAGGCTTTGGGGTTTCCTGGGTGGTGCAGGCCAAGGGGGACTCCCACCTGTGTTTTGTCTGGGGCCAACTTCCTGAGCTATAAAGCAATCTGAGATGGTTGCTACTTGTGCGGGGCTTAGATATTCCCAGGTGAAGCCAAACTGTGGATCTAGGCTGGCTGCTGCTAGTGCTGGGCCTGTGGACACTTAGCATGAGGTACAGGGGCTGGTAGCTCACTTAGGCCAGCTGTTGCTAGTTTGAGAGGATTTAGGAAGTTGTAAAACAGGAGCTGAGACCAGCCATTCAAATGGAAAAGTAGTTTGGGTGGGGGCCCACCAGAAAGGTGGGCGGGAGAGAGTGTCTGGAGATCTCCAGGGCAGGGCAAATAGTGTTAGCCAGGTTGATGGAATCTCAGGTATGACACCTCCCTGCCAGCTCTGTGGCTCTGTGGGGAGGGCTCAGAAAAAGGACAGTGGCCTTTGCCCACCTTTCTGTCTTCTAGCTGTCACCACGATGCTTGACACTTCAGGTCCTCCCTGTATTCCACTGGTGCCTTTCAAGATGCTACCCCAGTGCTGGAGCTCAGAGGGAGTCAGTCTGAGTAAGCTGTGTGTGGTTTTCTTTAAGAGGAACTGCTTGGGACCCTAGAAGTTTCTTCTACCAACTCAATCCCTGTTGCTTTTTTTTTTTTTTTCCAGCCAGCAGTTGTGGGGACTTATCTTCCTGGAACTGGAACCCTGGGCTCAGGGGCCTGGTGTGGGGCTGGGACTCCTTGCTCCTGAGATGTCCCTCCTGGATTTTTATCCACCACATGTGGGTATGGGGCCAGCCTGTTCTGTTTCTCTGCCCCTCCTACCAGTCTGGATGGCTGTGGTTTCTTCAATTTTACAGTTGTCAGACTTCCATTCAGGTTGATCTCTGACAGCTCTGAGTGTCGGTCGTTCTATATTTTAGTTGTAATTTTGATGTGGGTGTGTGAGGAGGAGAGCTGTATGTACCTGTGCTGCCATCTTGACTGGAAGTCCAATGGCCTGAATTCGATGTGAAGACGTTATTGACTTATTGGGAAACCTTCAGATACTCCATTGATTAACTTCCTTATAGAATGTTAGTTTATTTATTAAACTTAGGTTGGAATATGTAACAGGCTAAGGCTTTACTTTCTTTGAGAATATCTTATAGTTGCCTACAAATCATCAAAATTCTCTGTGTCTGTTAGAAAAAATATAAAATGTCATTTAATACTTTTGATTTTTAAATCTTCCTAGTTAGAACTTCCAATAGAATTCTCAAGGAAAATTTCCTGGATGCAGTCATTATTCAAGTGATATTTTCTTTGGGAAACAAAACAAATCCACAGGATTTAAAGAATTCACCGAGTTCAATGAATTCCCATTCTTTGTAATTCTATTTTTATATCTTTTTATGCTCTCTATATCAGGAACACATCATTGTTTTTTTTCTTTTTTTTTGTTGACATTATCATTGCTGTTTTAGTCACTTTTTCTGTCTAATTGCCTCATTGATTCATTTACTTTAGTAGGCTTAATGGCTGAATTAAAAATAATGACATGAATGAAGATGTAATGTTCTAAAAATTCTCTACTTCTTTTATACAAGACCAAACTTTCAGAAAAATATGTACTTTTGATTCCTTTTCTTTGTGCCTGTGGTATGCACGTGCTGCTTAACTAACCTGGGGAGAAACTCCATCAGTCAGTGACTGCAGTCAGCCCGTGTTTGGGAGGGCCCTGGGCCCTGGCAGCTTTTGCTTGTTCTTTAAATTGAATTCCAATCAATAGGTCAATATTTATTTAGCATTACTGTGACATATCAACAGTATAGCTAGAAGCTTTTTTTTTTTGAGAGAAAGAAGCATCAGTTTATTGTTCCACTTATTTATGCATTCTTTGGTTGCTTCTTGTATGTGCCCTGACCGGGGATCAAACCTGCAACCCTGGCATGTCAAGGTGATATTCTAACCAATGGAGCCAGGGCTAGAAACTTCTGATTTATTGGCAGGTAAAAATGAATGGCAAGCCAAAAAAATAATGTTCAAACTGGGCTACAGGAAATTCTTTTGTTACACGATCCTTATTCTAGTGCAACATTTGTCCTGTTCCATGACTTTCAAATTTCGCTTTTGGTGTCATTCAGCAGAATTGTGTGTCACAGCAAAGACCCCCTGGTGGTGGCTTTGAAGCTGCACTGTTTCTCTGGTCCTCCCTGAGGGGAGTGATAGATAAGAGAGTGGGTTGAGAAGCCTCTCAGTACATCCTCTTTGGGGGCAATCCAAGGGGAAGAATGTGGGTTTTAGAGTGAGGCCTGGTTCTGTCTTACCCTAAGGGTAAGATGGTGGCCTCCCTGGGTTTCAGTTTCTCATCTGTAAAATAATCCTTGCTTCACAAGGTGGATGTCATGATGAGTGAAAAGAAATGCATGCAAAATGCTTAGAGCAGTGCCAGGCATGCAGTAGATGCCTGCTTGCTTCTCCTCTTTTTGTAAACCTCCAGCGTGACCTAGCGCTCTCAGAATAGGGCATTTCTCTCTGGACAAAGGCCATGTTATTTGTTAAGCTGCTCCAGCGGTCCAGTCAATAGACTAAGAATTATGGTCCCCTGAGTCCATTTGACCTATTGTTATTAAATTGCTTTGGCTGCTAGTTTCTGTAGTTGTCATTTTGCACTGTAATTGATTTACAGTTTCTTCCTACCCTTCTTTTGCAGATGTTATTACTAGTTCAGGACACTAGGTGGAGCCATTTTACCAGGTATCACCGACTCACAAAAAGCATAACCTCTTCTTTAGACTTGTCCAGAGCCAAAATGACAATTCTTACTACATGTACCAGTATAGCCATATATATTCCAGCACATGAAATGTATTTTTTAACATTTCTGTGTTTCCTTCATTTATAATAGGGAATGTTTAATGCTTAGAAATTATACCCAGAAGTTCACATGATTGGATTTGGTTCCATGGTTTAAGAGAACAAGAAAGCTTGGAGTAGATTAAAAAGGAAACCATAAATTTAATTGGAATGGGAAAATGAAATGTCCACAGATGGGTAAAATAAACATGGATTACTTGGTGCTTAAAGAATGGGTAGGCAATGTCATCGGAGGCTCTCATAATGAATTGTTCCCGGGGATGATGGGAAGAGGCTGTTACCCTCCAGTGCAGGGAAGGATAGAACAAGAAGAAATGGACTGAATAAGCACAGGAGAGATAGAAGTTAGTCACAGGGAGAATTTCTGGAGCCAAGAGTGTGTAATATTATGGGAAAAATTATCAACTTTTTATTTATTAATATTAAAAAACACATTAGGCCAGGTCTCAACATAACTAGATAAGATTATTTGCAGTCCTACTAGAAGATGGAAAAATGTTATCTCCCTTATTATGATGCTTGTTTGAAACCTGATGTGACCTAGGTTAGGATGACGCCCATCACAGCCCACTGGCAGGGGCTAGGACTAGAGATGACCTACCGGGGTGAGCAGACTTCAAAAGTGTCACTTATGGGATATATACATAACATTAGAGATCTATAGTGTCACTACAGTGGTTTCAGAAATATGTACACAGGGCTGTGCTCTCAGGAGGACCTGATCACAGGGCAGAGGGACCCCGATGGTTCCTCCATGCTTACTTTTTTGAACTCTCATGTTACCTGTCATGGGGTCCCCCAGGTTGCAGTTTTGTCTTATTTGCTTGTTGTTCCTTATTCATAGCTGTGATACCTGTAGATCAGTATGAGAACTAGCTCATCCCGTGTCATGCTCCTAAGAACACACCAAGTCCACAGTGGGGTGCCAAACAACTTTTTACCTCCTCCACAGAGTCTTCCAGCAGTCACCCTTGGATGGGTCTCCTTTCTTCCTCTCCTGCCCTGCAAAACAGGCACTCTCTCTCGCCCCTCCCCTCCTTCCCAGCTTCATCCTGGAGGAATGGTGTATGACTTTCCAGGTCCTTTAGATTTCTCAGAGCAAATTTTGTCTATCTATCTATCTATCTATCTATCTATCTATCTATCTATCTATCAATCAATCATATATCTATCTCTGTCTCCTCTATCTATACCTATATCTATATGATCCATATCTATATCTATCTCCAGCTGTTTCTTGTCCTTGCTGATTATAAATATCATCTATGTTCACAGTAGAAAACCTGGGAAAACCATAAACTAATATGGAAAGGAAAACGAAACTCTTCATAGTTTCACCACTTATAGATAACTAAGATCAATATTGGAAACATTTCCCTCTGAAAAGCTACAAGAATTTGGAAAAACTGAGCCAGCTATTTGTAGAGAGCTGCTCTGGAAGATCAGTGAGGAGGCTGAAAGATGAATTCAGGAGCAGAAACGATCAGTCATGTAGATGTGGATCAGTGGGCGGTGAGGATCTGTTCTCAGAGACAAAAGCGAGTAGGGATTCAGAAAGGAAAAGAAAGACTCTTGGCCTCAGAGAGCAACTGAGAAGGCAAGAGGGCCCCCTGTGTCTCCTGTACTTCCGCTCCCAGTTCCCACAACTAAGCCTTCCAAGCCAAGAGCCCGTCTTAGGTTCTGCAAGCAGTTACCCAGCAGCCTTTCAAGAGTCAAAAAAGTGGGTTCTTGTTACCTGAAATCAAAGATTTCTGATTAGAATGGCCACACAGAAGAATAGGTGCACAATCGCTGTTTGCTCTTGAGGCTGCACGGACAGCGCCCTTTTGCGTTCTCTCGCCCACCGTGGGGCATGGGACTGGCAGCTCAGATACCCGCAGGGCCACTGTAACCCTTTCACCGTTCCCTGAGTTCACATCTGGTAGCCAGTCCTCACGGCCCTTCTGGAGGGCTGCCTCTGCACAGCGCACTGGGACCCACCTTCCGTGCATGCCCAAAGAGCCGGATGTGCGGGAAATTTGTGCCACCCTGGGGTGACCCTTAACCAGTGACTGACAGGGATGGGAGTGTAGAGCTCTGTCCTTTGCCCAGGGTTGGAACAGCTCTGAGGCATGACACTCTCCAGAGTCACCTGCGGGGAGGTGCGAGGCTCCCCTCTGTGGGACCTGAGATGGAACCTGTGGTAGGCAGCTTCCGAAATGCCTCCCAGTCATCCCTCCTCCTGGTACTCATACCCCTGGAGTCTTCTCTTCTGGAGTGTGGGATAGGCAGAATGACTTGCTTTTGACCAGTAGAATATGGGAAAGGTGATGGGTTGTCACTTCCATGGTTCGGTTCCAAAAGTTGTGACTTCTGTCTTGCCAGCCTACTCTCTATTGCTTTCTTGGCCTGCGCACTTCGGTGAGGCAAGCCGCTCAGTGGAGAGACACACGTGGCAAGGAACTGAGTACGGTCTCTGGCCAGCAGCCAGCAAGGAACAGAGGACCTCAGCCCCACACAGAACTATATGCTGCCAACACCCACCTGGTGAGTGTGGAGGCGGGTCCTTCTTAGGTCGAACTCTCACATGAGACGGTGGACCCTGGGACCGGCACTGTGATGACAGCCTTGTGACTGATCAGGATGTGGAAGAGTCAGCTAAACTGTGCCTGGATTCCGGACCCAGGGAAACTGAGATAATGAATGTGTGTTGATGCTTGATGCCAAGTCCTGGGGTAATTTTTATGTGCTATAGGTAGCTTATACAGGGCCTTGCTTGATTCTGCCATTCGTCTTACAGGTTTCTCTAGGGGCTCTTTCTTAATAAATCACTTGCACTTGAACCTTCCCTAAGACAGCAAATAATAATTATGCACCTATTGTTTTTGTGTGATTATTATAGTCAGAGATCTTTGACTTCAACTAATGAGAACCCATTTTTTTGGTTATTGAATTGCTTCTTGGCAACTGCTCACAGAACCTCTTGGCTTAAGAGGCCTAATCCTGGGAACTGGGAGCAGGAGAAGCACAGGAAACCCAGGGGCCACTCCAGCTTTGTCTGTTGCTCTCTCAGGTCAAGAGTCTTTCTTTTGGTCCTAGGCAGCAGATTTGAAAGATGGGATCCTAAAGTGGGGTAACTCACTCAGGGCCGTCACTGCAGCAGGCAGAGTGCTGTGGTGCGGCATTGGATAGCTGTGCAAACACTAACACTTTCCCCCGAGAGGAGTTGAGGTGGGGATATAGATTGAAGGGGATGTTCTGGTTTGTGCACTATCCCTAGTAACAGAGAGTTGAAGGAAACAGTAATTTGAAAGAAGTACTGTGAGAGTTGTTTGATTTTCAGCAATTGCTGATGCATTGAAGAGAGAAAAGGACAAGCTGGTTACCCATATGAAGTGTGGTGTGAAAGCTGAAGGCCTCCAGTGCAGTAACCAGAGGGCAGACCAGGCTTAAGGTGAAGCTCAAGGTCTGAGTGTAAGTAGGAGCTGCAGTGCTTCAGAGAGTGCTGCGTTACCAGCTTCTCTCGCGTGAAAGCTGAGATCCCGATGGGAGGCATGAGACTCGGGATGGGAACAGCTGGGCGCACTGGAGGTTCCCCAACCGTTGGGGCTTGCAGAAATGCACCATTTCCTCTTGCTGGAGGATAGCAGCACCCACCTCTTGTCTGGAGTCTGAAGCAGATGCTTTGTAATACAGTACTTGCTGTCCTCATGATCTGCCCTCACCTCCCTTCCTGGTCATTGGCCAGTTTGGTCAAACATTGTCATGTCCCAACCGGGGAAGTGCGGGTCATGCTGAAGGGGAGCAGAGTTGAGCGGCAGGCCCTGGCTGAGGTGCAGGGTCCGGCAGAAGTAATGCCTGCTTGAGTATGGTTGGTAGGGTAATAATGTGGGTGTAATAATTTATAGTTTTAATTTGAACAATTCACCTAAAATGCCGTATAGTGTGCTTGAGTGTGATATTGTTATGTTGCATAATTACATGCCTATGATTTTGTAATAAAACATTATTTGTGCCGGACCCTGCGTACTGGCGATTAGCTTGGGAATGGGTCTTGAGAGTGAGGGCCTGGGAGTGTCGGTTTCAGAGTTAGATAAGGAGAGAGTTTGTTTCCATGATCATACTGTCCTGTGATTCCTGATTCTGAAGTTTTGGCAAGGGTTCTTGGAGCCAGTGTCAGCATGCTGATGGATGACTCCTGGGATATTGGAGGAAAAATGGCTCACAGCGAAGGAGGGGGAAAGGCCAGAACTGCCTTGGCATGGTGTCCGGCAGTGGATCCAAAGTCTCAGAGCAGCAAACATAATGTGCTGGTTATCAACTCATTATCTGTGAGCTCCAAATCTGCTTGTTTTGTGGTTCTCCTCTGTGATTCTGGAGCTGGACAGGATGTCAGCATTTTTCCTTTGCCCTCTGGTGCAACACTAGGCTTTAGCAATAGAGGGCGCTGGAGGGACGCTGCACAGAAGAGGGAAGGAAGGAGCTTCTCTGCCTGGCTTTGGTGTGCTTTTCTCCCCCTCTGAGGGGGTCGCTGCTCAGGGTGGTCAGAGGCCCAATTGCGCTCACCCTCCCACAAGCTGCTGTGGTGGGCCAGCCAGCTGCTGGCCATGGAGCAGCTTGTTTACTTAGTTAAAAGTAGGAGGGTGACTGGCAATCAGGGTGGTTTGGCCTGCAGGGCTCTCCAGCAGAGGTCCAGTGATCACAGTGCAATGATCAAAAGAATGGGCAGGCTGCGGGAATACTGCTTCATCTATATAACAGGAAACAGCAGCAATAACAAAACAAACTCTGGATCTGGTGGCCACCTTATCTGAGTTGCCACACTGGACAGTCATGACCGCTCACCCATTTTCCAGACCCAAGTCAGTTCAAGGACTCAGAGACCCTTGACTGAAGGGCACTGAGTCCCCTCGGGAAGAACCTTGCATTGTTGCCACAAACATTTCCTGTAAATCTTCCCTCAGGCCTTTCCTGATGGGACTTGTGGCCATTCATTGGACTAACTGTGCACAGAGGAAGAGGCAACATGTAGACTTGTGGGTGCTGCTGGATCCTCGCTCTGTGTTGATGCTAATTTCTGGGGAAGTCAAATGTTGCTGTGACCTGGTCGTCAAAGTGAGGACTTGAGGTGGTCAGGTGATACATGGAAGCTTAACTCAATTCTAACTCACAGTGGCCCCCAGGGATCCATGGAACCTCCCTCTGGGTATTTTCCCAGCTCAAAGGGTAACAGTAGTGGAATATACACAGTTGGTAACTGGCACAATGCCTGCACAGGCTCTGTGACCCATGGGAGAAAGGCCTCTATGATGGGCAGGGCCAAATAGAAGCTTCCAAAACTCCCCCTCCTTATTGGTAGTGAACAAGAAGCAAAGCTGCTGGTGTGGGTGAACTACAGTAATTATTGTCCCCATTTAAGACTTAAAAGATGCAGGGCTGGTGACACCAAGTGCTTCCCCATTTAACTCACCTGTTTTGTCCGTGCCGCATTAGGCTAGATGTTGCAGAATGACTAGGAATATCGTCATCTTAACCAGGTAGTGACTCTGACTGCAGCTTTGGCCTCAGACATAGAAGTTTTACTGGAGCAAATCAACACAGTCCCTGACACTGACTGGATAGGCCGCTATAGACCTGGCTAGCACTTTTCTATTTGTACCAGTTTGAACAGGCTACTAGAAGTGGTTTGCTTTGACTTGGAAAGGGCAGCAGTACATCTTCACTTTTCCAGGTCCCGAACCATTCTCCACTGTCTAGGAACCTATGTATATCTTTCCCTTGGACAACGTCACTTTTCATGTAAAATGGATGAGCAGGCGCACTTCCCTAAACTCTCTTCACTGCTCTTGAGAGGAGGCATGTGGATGCACCTATGAGACAGGATAAAAAGTATCAGCATCTTTTTATTGCATATTAATGCTCCTTAGAGAGCATCCACTGCAGAAGAGACACTGAGTGGCCAGGTTGTCAGGAGGACTCATTCAGTAGATGGCAGTTAGCCTTTGTCCCCTGTCAATGACTATTTGCTTGAGGGGCCTATACATGGAGTAGCCATGGTGTCAGAGAGAGAAGTTACACATGTGTTGGGTCCCCTTTCACCAAGGCTGACCTAGCTACTGCCACTGCTTAATGTTGATCTGTCAGCAGCAGAGGTTGAGTCTGAGTCCTCCATAGAATAAATATCTTGAGGAGACCATGCAGATATTTTGTCACTGGTTGATTGTATCAGACTTCACCCTGGAAAGGGCAATAATTTGTCTTAATTGGAATCAAAATGTATTCTACATTTTGCCTTCTCTGCCTTCAGTTCCTCAGCTGGTACCACTGTCCACATCTCCCAGAATGTCAGGTGTACCGTGACCTGAGGGCTCATAGGGTGTCTGATGTGCCAACAAGGGATCCCACACATCAATCACCCTGACTGACCAAGGTGCACTCTCCTTATGTTAAGGAGGTACAACAATGGACATACAATTATGGACTCACTACTTTTACTGTATATTGCACAGTACTCTGATGGGCTGAAAAACATTGGTATAGCTTCTTTTTTTTTTTAAAAATATTTTTTGCTTTTTAATTTTTTAAAACATTTTATTGATTATGCTATTACAGTTGTTCCATTTTCCCCTTCACTCCCCTCTGCCTTGCACACCCCCTCCCACCCACATTCCCCCCCTTTAGTTCATGTCCATGGGTCATACATATAAGTTCTTTGGCCTCTACATTTCCCACACTATTCTTACCCTCCCCCTGTCTATTTTCTACCTACCATCTGTGTCTCTCTGAGCTTCTTGGACTTCCTAGAAGTCTATTTCCTTTGCCAGATTGGGGAAGTTCTCCTTTATTATTTGTTCAAATAACTTTTCCACTTGTTGCTCTTCCTCTTCTCCTTCTGGTACCCCCATAATCCAGATGTGAGAATGTTTAAAGATGTCCTGGAGGTTCCTAAACCTCTCCTCATTTTTTCGAATTCTTGTTTCTTCATTCTTTTCTGGTTGGATGTTTCTTTCTTCCTTCTGGTCCACACTGTTGGTTTGAGTTCCAGTTTCCTTCCCATCACTATAGGTTCCCTGTACATTTTTCTTTATTTCACTTAGCGTAGCCTTCATTTTTCATTTAATTTGCAACCAAATTCAACCAATTCTATGAGCATCCTGATTACCAGTATTTTGAACTGTGCATCTGGTAGGTTGGCTATCTCTTCCTCACTTAGTTGTATTTTTTGAGGAGCTTTGATCTGTTCTTTCATTTGGCCAATTTTTTTTTCATCTTGGCGTGACTGTTACATAGTGAGGGGAAGACCCTTAGATATTTTCCTAGGTGGGGTAACCCACATTGCTGTGTTGTGAGGCTGTATGTGGGGCAGGGGTCCGAGAGGGAACAATGGCACTTGCTCCCCTCTCTGCAGGTTTTCAGTCACTTCCCCTGCTTCCCACAAGCAAATTGGGCCCTTCTAGTGCTGATTCCTGGGTGGGTGGGTTTGTGTGCATTCTAGGACCCTGTGGGTCTGTCCAACAAATTCTCCTGTGAGGCTGGGAGTTTCTTTTGCTGCTGCCTCAACCCCCACAGGTGTTTTCAATCAGTGGTTTAGGCTTTATGTCCCCGAGCTGGAGCTCTGGGTTGCGCAGTCTGTTTCACTCCCCAGTTGTTCCTCCAGGTTTATCTTCGTGTGAATGTGGGACCCCCTGTTCCACCAGCTGCCACTGAAGTCTTGCTGGCCAGCTGCCACTTTGTCCTTCCCAGTCCTCCAGCCACCACCTTGCTGAGAGTTGTCTCCGCCCCTCCTACCAGTCTGGATGAGTATGTCTTCTTTAACTCCTTGGTTGTTAGACTTTCACACAGTTTGATTTTCTGTCAGTTCTGGTTGTTTTTTGTTTTTAAATTGTTGTTCTTCTTTTGTTTGTGTGAGGAGCCATGTGTCTACCTATGCCTCCATCTTGGCTGGAAGTCCTGGTATAGCTTCTTTACAGTACGGCTAAGTGTCACCTTGAAGGTGGTAGTCTACAGGGTTGGAACATTGTCCTTCAAGGTGTAGTGTTTCTTTTGAGTCAATGGCTGTTATGTGGTTTTGTGTAGAGCATGAGTTGGGCTCCAAGGGCTGGAGGGGAGAGTGGTCCTGCTCACCATCAATCCCAGTGGCTTGCTTGGGGAGTATGTGCTTTTTGTCCCTTCAAGTTTAGGTTCTGGAGTTCTAGGGGTTCTGGGTCCCAGATGGGGTTATTTACATCAGGTGTCTCTGCCAGAGTCCTACTAAACCTAAAGCTATGTTTGTATTGAATACTTAACGTTTTACACTTCTCATGCCATTAGGCTGACAGGTTATGAAAGGAGTTCTGTTGGCTGAGGTGACTGACCCTGCTCACCATTCAGAGGTAGGGTTGCTGCTCCATAACGAGGACAGGGAAGAGCATGTTTAGAATTCAGGAGATCCACTGGCGTGTCTCTTAGTGCTCTCGTATTAAAAAGGAATTATAGCTACTGCACCCTGACAGAGGCTTAGTAGCCAAGGGCACAGACCTCTCAGGGATGAAGGTCTAGGGCACCTACCAGATAAGCAACCTCAGCCAGCAGTTGTGCAAGCCAAATGGAGAGGAATCTGGAGTTGGTGGTAGAGTGTCTAGCATGAGTGGTGTCAGTTACAACTGAAGCAGTGGAGACTATGGCTTGTCTTACTAACTTCCTTCTGTAGAAATGATCATACTAATAGAATTGAATAATCATAATTTATAGAGCTCATACTCTTGGCACTGTGCTAGGTGCTTCACATTATTAAACTCGCTTAATTTTTACAAAAGCCTATGAAGTTGCTAGTCTCATTATGATAGTTTTACAAATGAAGAAGCTGAGACCTAAGTTGAAGTATCCAAGTGATCAAGAGTTGAGGAGGACGTGGATGAGGGAATAACTTTTGCATGAAGTAATTAAGAAATAATTCTTTAATAGGCTTTGATCCTTCACTTCAAGATGGGTGGGATGAGTAGAACTGGGGGTGGGAGGCGGATACAAGGAGGGCAGGCATTCCAGTGGGAGAGAATGGGGTAAGCAGACACATACAAGGAACAAATAGAGACGTGTGCCTGGTGAGTGACAGATATGTGAGTCTGGCCAGAGGACAAGACTGCTGATGGGAAGGAATGGGAGATAAATTTTTGAAACAGAACTAGGCCATGTTAGGTAGAGTTCTGAAGCCAAGTTAAAATCTTTGGATTTTGTTTTTGGCAGTTGTGGGGAATGATTAAAAGGTTTTAAGGACATACGTGGCATGATCAAAGAGCTCTCTAGAAGAGTGGTTTCCAAGTGCTGGGTAATAAACAGGTCCCGGCCTGGCTGCGTGAGAATTATTGGAGACATTTTAATACTGCAGACCTCTGGAACATGCCTTGGGGATTCACCAAGATGTGTCCCCAATGACTGCTTTCCCCCTTCCCTTCTCCCTGACAGCCAGGTTCTGTTTCTACTTTTAAGTGAAGGCCCCTTTCCTGCTCCCTCAAATTTATTTGTGAGCATTTGTTCTGGCTCATGTGCCTATTTTGTCTGAGGTTACTCATCTCAGTCCTCAAATGTTTGGCAACCTTAGGTTTTTCCTTCCGAGGTTTTGCTGATAAGGCTCATAAAGATCACACTTCTCTTTGGAGTCCAAAAGTAAATTGAATCCTGCTGATAACTAAAAAGACAGTTTTCAGATTTCTCTTTTGCTTTTTATTTTCCAAGCTAAATAGCATTGTCTTTTTAATGGTTCCAATTATGTCGTGGTGTCAGATGTTCAACATTCTGCCAGGTCCTAGTTTGCCTGTGATTCTCTCAGACTGTGGCTCCCAGAATGGCATGTAGTACTCGAGCTAGTCTGATCTGCACAGACTCGAGTGGGGCCATTCCCCTGCCTCCTGCAAGCCCAACTGGACACCAGACTTCATAGCTCAGATGTGTTCATAGCCTGGCAGCTCGGTCGCTCTGTTGCTTCTTATAAAGCGTGTGGCCACTGAAGTCACTAAGTCTTTTCCGTTCCAGCTCCTTGTCATATCTCTTTCATCAATTGTACATGCAGCCAGTTCCTAGAGAGTTATTGAGAAACTGGACTCACTACTTTAACTGATTTATTATCCCATGTAGCTTTTTCAAAAGATATTTTATTTATTTTTAGGGAGAGGGGAAGGGAGGGAGAAAGAGAGGGAGAGAAATATTAATGTGTGGTTACCTCTCACTTGCCCCCACTGGGAACCTGGCCCACAACCCAGGCATGTGCCCTGACTGGGAATCGAACTGGCAACCCTTTGCTTTGCAGTCAGGTGCTCAATCCACTGAGTCACACCAGCCAGGAGTATTCCATGTACCTTTTTTGAGATGGGCAATTTAATGTAATATTGGCACAGTTGTGATTCCATTTTCTCCCCTCAGTTTTTTAAAAAATTACGCAAACCAGTATTTGCTTTTATTTTATTTTTTAATGTACTAGGTTTGAATATCTTTTGTTTTTTCCCCACAAGACTAAAAACCAAGTTGTTTTATTTATATGCTTTGCTGTCATTCACAAACAATAGAACCTTCAAAATAGAATTTGGTTTTGTCTTTCAACTGGCAGAGAGGTGCCCTGGTTACTCGTTTTTTAGACAGATGGACACAGAAAAGAAAATTGATAATGAGGATATGGATGAAATGTGATAAGGTATTCTTTTTAAAAAATTAAGATGTAATGCATACACCATGAAATCTATCCTTTCAGAGTGTATAATTCAGTGCTTTTTAGTATATTCCCAAGGATTATGTTTCTGAAAGCCCCTTTTTTCCTGTGCCATCTTCCCTTGGAGAACTGCAGACCGTGGCCCCATAGCTATATTTTCTTTTTTTCGTTTAAAATGTAGTGTAGTTTTAATTTTATTTTTATTTAAAAAATTTTATTTTTCAATTACAACTGACATTCAATGTTATGTTAGTTTTAGGTGTACAGAACAGTGGCTATACATTTATATAATTTACAAAGTAATTCCACCCCGATAAGTCTAGTTACCCTCCTGGCACCACACACAGTTATTGCAGTATTGTTGACTAAATGCTGCAGTTCACATCCCCGTGACTATTTTGTCACTGCCAATGTGCACTTCTTTACCCCTTCACCCTTTGCACCCAGCCCCTCGACTCCTCTCCCATCTGGCAACTATCAGTTTTTTCTCTGCATTTATGAGTCTGCTTCTGTTTTGTTTGTTCACTTACTTTGTTTTTTAGATTCCACATGTAAGTGAAATCATATGGTATTTGCCTTTCCTTGATGTGCTTCACTCAGCATCACACCCGCTAACTCTGTCCATGTGGTTGCGAGCGGTAAGAGTTCTTCCTGCCATGCAGGAGAGGGCTTAGGTCTGACCCCACCAGCTCTCCTTCCCTTTAATGGTCATCACTCCTGGATGACAAAGTCCCTTCATTCCCTAAGGTTCCTGTCACTTTATCCTCACCGAAGAATTCTCCCATGTTGGCCCAGAAGAGTGGTTCCCCTCGTTATTTCCTTCACCTTTAAGAGATCGCACTGTCAGGCTGAGTCTGTCAGACACGTTTTCCTGAGATTAGGACATGGCCTTTACAAGACCTTTGTATTGTGTGATCATTTGTTCTTCTGTAGACATTCACGAAGTATGACTTGCTGGAATACACCCGAGAGCAGGGACGAAGGGCAAGGAGGTGTTTGTGCCCCGAGCTGAAGGCAGACTGGGTCACGTAGGCACATCCCGTGTTTCTTTAGAAGATGATGATGGCATTTTAATCACTACTTTTCTTTGGAGTAAGTCAGCTAATTTATCTAGTTTCCCATACAGACAGATGATTAAGTTAGAATTTGAGTTCTACCCTAACTGTGTGACTTTGGGCAAATTACTTATCCTTTCTAAATTTTGTTTTTTTATCTGTAAAATAAGTTTAAGAATATGTAGTATGTAGAATTTTTCATAGATTAAAGATGGTTGCAAATTTTAGACACTTTTCCCCTCCAGAGATAAAATCTACATCTCTGCTCCTTAAATCTGGGCTGTATGGTTGCTTCATCAATACAGTATGGCAGAAGTGACAATGTGCCAGTTTCTGGCATGAGAGAGTGGCAGTTTCTACCTCCCCTTTCTAGGAAAACTTTCTCTAGGTGCCCTGAGATGCCATGTAAAAAGTCTGGATACTCTGAGACTACCTTGCTGGAGCTGCAGTATGAGATGGTCCTAGCTGAGCCCAACCCTCCAGCCATCCCTACCAAGTTCACAGACATGAGAGTGAAACCCTCTTGGATCCTCCGACCAGCCGGTTGACAAATGACTCCCTGACTGCGATTGGTGTCATGTGGAGCAAAGCAGTTGTCCCACTGAGTCTTGATAGAATCCTTGATCCACAGAATCATGATTGCTGTTTTCAACTATTCAGTACCTAGCCGTGGAAAACTGGAACAGAATTTGGTACTTGGAGGGGGGTGCTGCTCCAATAAAACCCTAAAACATGTGGCTTTGGGACTGGCCAGTAGACGGAGGCTGGCAGGCCTTGGGGAGCCTGTGGTGAAAGCTGGGGCCATTGAAGAGACCACTGGTGGAGCCGGGAAGGCCTGGGGGAAGTAGGTTCAGGAGGCTGGAAAAGAGCGACCCTGGTCTGCAGTTATGTGGAAAAGAGCACCTAAACCTAACAAATTGGTGGATTTGGCCAAACAGATTTCCTGGCAAAATGTTGACAATGCCATTTGCTTTCTTTGAGCCACTTACAATATGTGGACAGAGGGACAAAAGCTAAAAAAGAGAAAAAATAAAAAGAAATTTTACAGTGTTCAAACAGTATTTTCTTGTTTTTATTTTTCAATTACAGATGATATTCAGTATTATATTAATTTCAGATGTACAGCATAGTGGCTATACCTACAATTAATATAATACTGATATTACATAATTTATCAATAATACTGATATTGTGTAACTATGAAATTATGTAATTTACAGAGTGACCCCCCAGATAAGTCTAGTATCCACCTAGCACCACACGTAGCTATCACAGTATTATTGACTGTGTTCCCTGTGCTGTACTTTCTGTGTCCCCATGACAATTCTGTAACTCACACAATTTTTCAAGGACATATAAGGGACCCACAGCTTAATGGGTTTGAAAATAAAATTGTCTCATTCCCAGTCTCTCCAATTGCAAAAGGCTTCTGAATTAAAAACTGACCTCAAGGTGAGGTCATATAAATATTCCAGAAAGATTTAATGACGTGTTTAGAACTGGACAAAAAGTCTTCTAAATATCCTGTAGCACTCGGATTCCATGCAAGGCAGGCAGGGACCTGTCTCAAAGATATTTGTGGGAATGGCTGTCATTTAATGGAGTGCACCTTGATAAGATTCATAGAAATCCCACATAGTTTTTAAGAAAATTGAGTTGATAGGTACATCAACTTTGGCATTGGGCATCAATGTTGCCTGAAAGGTATGAAGATAACTCAAAATAAAAAAAGCTCCCAGGGCTTTAAAATGTCAATGGGTAAGAAGCAGTTTAAGCTACAACCACAGGCCAGTTCTTAAAAAAAAAAAAAGAGCCCTGGCTGGTGTGGCTCAGTGTATTGAGCACTGGACTGTGAACCAGAGGGTTGCTGGTTCAATTCTCAGTCAGGGCACATGCCTGGGTTGCAGGCCATCTTCCCAGTGCGGTGTGTGAGAGAGGTAACCACACACTCATGTTTCTTTCTCTCTCTTTTTCCCTCCCTTCCCCTTTCTAAAAATAAATAAATAAAATCTTAAAAAAAAAAAAAAAAAGGAAAGGTGATCCAGAGGTAGAACTAAGAGATGTGGAGAATAAGCCCCAGGGAACATGACTGACTCTAATACAGGAACTGATGGTGTCTCACTGACTGCATTTCAGAATTATCACGGGATGGTGAGTGTTCTGTGCCTTCTGTTCTTTCCCTCTTTGAATGGGAGTGTCTATTGCTCTTATCGTATGACTGTCTCACTATTGTGGGTTATGTTGGGTGTGTGTGGCAGATACCTTGTCTCTCTACAGATCTTCAGATGGAGAGGAACTGCACTGGAGGGTCTCATCCACACCTGGACCTGATTTAGGTGATGAGATCCCAGGCTTTTGGCTGATAGAGCGAGTTTCTTGGGGACCTTGGAGAGGAGTGAGAATAAATTGTACAAGGGAAACGTGAATAATTTGTGACCAGAACGTACTTGGTGGTGGATTAAATATGGTAACAAATTCTTTGGCACTTCTCCCATTATGAGGCAAAAGCTATGTCCCTGCCCCATGAATCTTGTGGACTCTGTGGATGCCTAAAAAATGAGTATGACTGAGCCAAGGGGTAACTTTCCAGACTCAGGTCTTAAAAGACTAGCAGCTACCACTTTTTGGATCAGTCTTTTTAGGAGCCATGAGTCACCATGTAAGAAGTACCAATACCCTGATACTTTCATGCTGGAAAGGCCATGCCAACAGTCCCAGCTGAGCCAAGCTATCCAGCCGGTGCCACCAGGGTGCCAGACACAAGCGTGATCCCATCTTGTACCTTCCAGATGAACCCATCCCCCATCTGTGTGTCACTGGTTAACCTCAGTCCACACCGAGTGAATGAGAATAATCCCTGGCCGAGCCCTGGCTGAGTTCCCGAGTCATGTAATCACGACAGATAATGAAGTGGTGGTTATTTAGAGATGCTAAGTGTTGGGGTGGTTTGTTACTTGGCAATAGGAAACTGGAACAAAGTTGTGAGGCTTAGACTAGATTGTGAAGTATGACACAAAGTGCCTGGAACTTACCAGTGTTAGTCCGGTTTTCATTCTTCCTCTGAAACTGTGTCCTTGCACCAAGTGCTAAGTCCAGCATTCATCTTTCATCAAGGGTTTATTGAATGACTGATCTGCACAGACTTTGAGCTGGGAGGTAGGGGCCAGGAATCAAAGTCACACAAGAGAAAAGGAATGATATGGAGTTTCCCCTTATGGCTCTTTGCACTGTGTTTGAGCCCCTGCAGTTGGAGAAGTTGAAGCCTTAAACTGATGGAACTCTACAGAGAATTGCGGGAATTCTGTGCAACTGAATGGAGCTGCCCAAACAGGAGAGATTTTGCCATGTTCTGGGCACAAGCAGAGCTGCTTCATGCTCCAGGTGACAAAGTGTGGCAGGAAGCCATTCCCCCTGCCTCTGCCCAGAACCAGCAATATTTTGACATACTTCCTCTGACTGGAAGCAAATATGATCTGACTCAAGCACCCACACTTTTCCAACATATAAAGGAAATAAAACTATTTTTAATTGAATTTATTTGGGTGATATTGGTTAATAAAATTACATGGGGTTCATGTGTACAGTTCCATAATACATCATCTGCATATTTTATTGTGTGTTTACCACCCCTAGTCAAGTCTCACTCTGTCACCATTTTTCCCCCTTTACCCTCTTCTACCTCCCTCACCACTTTTCCTCTGGTAATCACTGTTATCTGTGTCGATGAGTTTTTTTTCCCTTAATCCCTTCAACTTTTTCACCCTGCCTCTCAATGACCCTCCTCTCTGACAGCTGTCAGTCTGTTCTCTGTTCCTATGAGTTTGTTTCTATTTTGTTTGTTAGTTTATTTTGTTCCTTAGATTCCACATGTGAGTGAAATCATATGGTATTTGTCTTTCTCTGACTGGCTTATTTCACTTAGCATAATGCTCTCCAGGTCTATCCATGCTGTTGCAAAATGTAAGAGTTCCTTCTGTTTTTACAGCTGAGTAGTATTATATTGTGTAAATATTCCATAGCTTTTTTCTCACTATTTGTTTGTTTGTTTGTTTATTTATTTATTCATTTGTTGTTGTTCAAGTGCAGTTGTCTCCATTTTTTCCCCATCCCTCCCCTCTACCACTGCCATCCCCTCCTCCCACCCTCCATCCTACCTGCCTTTGGTTTTGTCTGTGTGTGTCCTTTGTGTATGTTCCTGAAGACACCTCCCCCTTCCCCCATTTTCCCCTCCCACCTCCCCTCCCATAGCTTTCTTATTCACTTGTCTATTGAGGAGCACTTGGGTTGCTTCCATATCTTAGCTATTGGAAATAACACTACAATGATCGTAGAGGTGCACATATTCTTTCAAATTAGTGTTTCAGATTTCTTCAGATATATTCCCAGAAGTGGAATTGTTGGGTGATAAGGAAGTTCCACTTTTAAGTTTTTGAGGACTCTCTATATGCCTTCCACAGTGGCTACATCAGTCTGCATTCCCACCAACAGTGCACTAGTGTTCCCTTTTCTCCACATCCTCTCTGACACTTGTTTGTTGATTTATTGGTGATAGCCATTCTGACACGTGTAGATAGTATCTCATTGTAGGTTTAATTTGCATCTCTCTGATGATTGGTGACATTGAACATTTTTTCATATGCATATTGACCATCTGGATGTCCTCTTTGGAGAAATGTCTACTAGGTCTTTTGTCCATTTTTTTCACTGGGTTTTTGTCTTCCTGGTATTGAATTGTATAAGTTCTTTATATATTTCAGAAATTAACCTCTTATCAGATGTATCATTGGTAAATATGTTCTCCCATTCAGTGGGTTCCCTTTTCATTTTGTTGATGGCTTCCTTTGCTGTGCAAAAGCTTTTTAGTTTGATGTAGTCCCATTTAAAATTTTTTTTTCTTTGTTTCCCTTGCTTGAGTGAAATTATTGGCAAAAAAAAATTGCTATCAGAGATGCCCAAGATTTTAGTGCCTATGATTTCTTCTATGGTTTTTGTGGTTTTATGATTTACATTTAAGTCTTTTATCCATTTTGAGTTTACTTGAGATGTTTTTTGTTTCTTAGATGTGCCTGTAATTCTGTGAATTTCCCTCTTAGGACTGTTTTCCCTAGGTCCCCTAGATTTTGGGTTGTTGTGTTCTCATTTTCATTTGTTTCAAGGTACCTTTTGATTTATCCCTTGTTCTCATTGTTAATCTATTTATTTTTTAGTGACATATTATTTAGCCTTTATGTGTTTGCATGTTTTTCAGTTTTTTTCTTGGGATTAATTTCTAGTTTCATACTATTGTAGTCAGAGAAGATGTTTGATATGATTTCAATCTTAAATGTATTGAGATTTGTTTTGTGTTTTAACATGTAGTGTATCCTAGAAAATGTTCCATGTGTACTTGAAAAGAAGGTATATTTTGCTGCTTTGGGGTGAACTGTCCTGAAGATGTTAATTAAATCTATCTGATCTAATGTGTCATTTAAGATCACTGTTTCCTTATTTATTTTCTGTCTGGAAGATCTACCCATTGGTTACCTGTGGGGTATTGAACCCTCTGCTGGGACTGTATTACTGTCAATCTTTTCCTTCATGTCTATCAAGATTTGCCTTACATATCTAGGTGCTCCTGTGTTGGGTGCATAAATGTTTACAAGGTTTATATCCTCTTGTTGGGTTGCTCCCTTTATCATTGTGTAGTGTCCTTCTTTCTCTCTCACTATGGCCTTGGTTTCAAAGTCTATTTTGTCACATATAAGTATTGCTGTCCCAGATTTTTTTCATTTTCATTTGCATGAAATACATTTTTTTGTGTCCCTTTAATTTTAGTTCCAGTGTATATTTAGGTCTGAGGTGGGTATTTTGTAGACAGCATGTATATGAGTCTTGTTTTCTTATCCATTCTGCTACCCTATGTCTTTTGATTGGAGCATTTAAGCCATTTACATTTAAAGTAATTATTGATAAATATGTATTTATTGCTATTTTACTCTTTTAACTGTGTTCCTCTGTTTCTCCTCCTCCTCTTTATGCCTCCTCTTCTTCTCCTCCTCCTTCTTCTTCAAGGATGCCCTTTAACATTTCTTATAATACTAGTTTGGTGACAATGAACTCCTTTAGCATTTCCTTGTCTGGGAAGCTCTTTATTTCTCCTTCAATTTTAAATGATAGCCTTGCTGGATAAAGTAGTCTTGGTGTAGGTTGTTGCTTTTCATCACTTTGAATATTTCATGCCAACCCCTTCTGGCCTGAAATGTTTCTGTTGAGAAATCAGCTGCCAGTCTTATGGGAACTCCTTTGTAGGAAACTAACTGTTGCTGCTTTGAAGATTCTTTGTCTTTAACCTTTGCCATTTTAATTATGTTGTGTCTTGGTATTGGCCTCTTTGGGTTCATCTTGTTTGGAACTCTCTATACTTCCTGGACTTGTGTGTTTTCCTTCACTAGGATAGGGGAGTTTTCTGTCATTATTTGTTTAAATAGGTTCTTGATCCCCTGGTTGCTCTCTTCTCCTTCTGGTACCCCTATGATGTAGATGTTGGTATGCTTCATGGTG